>CM053034.1:216388262-216412432 GCA_028564925.1 Lithobates sylvaticus | reverse complement strand
ACCAATCAATATATATGCTTATTGGGATTTTTTTTAACAAAAATATGTAGCAGAATACATATTGGCCTAAATTCATGAAGAAATTGTATTATTTTACATTTTTATTGTATATGTTTTATAGCAAAATAAAAAAAATGTTTTTTTTCAAGATTGTCGGTCTTTTTTTTTTGTTTAAAGCGCAAAAAATTAAAACCACAGAGGTGATCAAATACCACCAAAATAAATCTTTATTTGTGGGGAAAAATGTACTGTATATACTCAAGTTTTTCAGCACATTTTTTTGTGCTGACAATGCCCCCCTCGGCTTATACTGGAGTCAAGCACTTTTCTGCAACAGAAATTGACATTTTCCGAACCGAATTTGGGCCCCGTATCTCGGGGCCACTTGGTACTAGGAACCCCAAATTTGGTGTGCAAAGCCAGTGGAACTAGCACATACATACATACAACATATCCAAAGCTGGGGTTTCTAGCACCAAGTGGCCCCGAGATACGGTGCCCCAAAGTCGGTACGGAAAATGTCATTCTCTGCTGCAGAAAAGTGCTTGAAATTTTACGAACCAACTCCCAAGCCCCCGTATCCCGTAGGAACCCCAGCTTTGGATGTAGTACTAGTTCCACTGGGTTTGCACACCAAATTTGGGGTTCCCAGCACTAAGTGGCCCTGAGATACGGGGCCCCAAATTCAGTCAACTGTGTCCATCTGCAGCAATGTAATTTCGGGACCCTTTGAGTCCAGAGAACCCAAATTCTGCAGCTAGGGGGCATCTAGGGACCCTTAACTACCGATGTTTGAATTTTGGGGGACCTATGGCTGCAAATGGGCACAGTGAGGCTACAAATGGGCATTGTTGACCCTCTTTTCCACTTATAGTAGCTGCACATTTCTCACCCTAGGCTTATACTCAAGTCAATAAGTTTTCCCAGTTTTTTGTGGTAAAATTAGGTGCCTCGGCTTATATTCGGGTCGGCTTATACTCGAGTATATACGGTACATCCATTTTATTTGGGTACAGCGTCGCACGACCACGCGCAATTGTCAGTTAAAGTAACGCAGTGCCGTATCGCAAAAAAAAATGTCCTGGTCATGAAGGGGGGTAAATCGTTCGGAGCTGAAGTGGTTAAAAGGTTCTCATATATGTATATGTATTATCCAATTATAAATGACCCCCCTCCCAACAACTGATGGTTAAGATTCTACATACTCTGTAAATCACTATATAAAGGGATAAAAGGTACAACCTTTATTAGAGTAATGCCCCATACACACGGTCGGAAAATCAGACGGAAAAAAAGCGATTGGATTATGTTGGATTGGATTAGGTTGTCGGAAAATCCGATCGTGTACGGACTTTTTCCGTCAAATTTCGACGGAAAAAATTTGAGACCAGGATCTTACATTTTCTGACAAAAAAATCCGATCAGACTTTTTCCGATCGTTTGTAGAGAACTCCGATCGGACAAAGTGCCACGCATTCTCAGATCAAATAACGAGACCAAAGCTATTGGCTACTAGCCTGAACGTAGTCCCGTCGTAACGATCGAACGTCATCACGTTCCGTACGATCAGATTTTCCGTCAACTTTGTCCGACCGCCGTGTGTATGCAACACCAGTTTCGGACGAAATCCGTCGGAAAAAATCAGACGGATTTTGTGGTCGGAATGTCTGACCGTGTGTACGGGGCATTAGGGTCAAAAGAATTAGGTTCACTTACCTTGGTCAAGTCAAAGGGATTGATAGGACATTTCTCTGCTTGCTCAAAGGTCATGACTTGGATGTACATTGTCCAGGATGGGAAGTTCTTCTTGGCAATAGCCTTGAAGAGGTCCCGGGTGGCATAATCAGGGTCTTTCACCACCAGTCTGTCTGCTTCTTCCACTGTCAGATTCTTGATACCTTGGTTAGTCTGCAAAACAATTCAAAATGTTCTCATTAAATACATTAGCGAGTGGTAGCTGTCATCACAGCCATATAATTACCATTATAGCGTTGACAGCGCTGAGATAAAACCAACTCTGGTACTCCTATTCTCCTGAGACAGTGCTAGTGATTGGCTGAGGCCAGGTACCAGGTCTGTGTGGCTGTCTGTAGTCATGCCAAAAGCTGGTAGGAAAGTGCTTGTACAACCTGCAATGTCAATGAGCACTCTAGTTGAACTCCAGGATAGGTAAATACTGTCTAAATACAAGAGCCATGTGTATTCTCCCTTTTATCTCGGTGTGCTTTGTGTTTTTCTTCTAGATCTGTGCAGTAATCCAGTGTGAGACTTCCCCTCTTTAATAAAGACCGCTCATTGCTGCTCTCTCTCCTAGTGCAGGGTGACTGGTCTTGTCTCCGCCCCCTCCTGTGGTTTTCTGCAGGCAGCCTGTAATGGGTGGAGCCTGCAGGGTCCCTCCCACAGCTCTGATCTCTGCACGGGGCTATGTACAACACAGTGATGATGTCACTTTGTCGCTTTTACAAGGTAATAAATGGGTTTGCAGAGGCAGCGGTGCACACAGCATAGATTTATACCCCTCTGTGATTATTAAAGAATATATTGCACACTGAATGCTTTAGTTTCAGCTTTAAACTGTTCCTGTACATTACAGTCCCACTGGACAATTCCTTTATGATCTCCTTTGAGTTTATCAATAAGCATAAAGCCAGAGAACTTATCTAAGCAATCTATTCAGTTTATATACAATCAAGTAAGCCCCCTATATTACTATGCAGCTGACCTAACTAGTAGACATTGTTCAATATGAATGTAATGTGGCCAGCTAAAAGTAACTCACTGCTATAAAAAAGGTAATAATGAGCAATGCGGATGCTTTAGCAGACAACATAAGGAATGTCACCAGCCTGATCCACAGATTCAGCCACAAAACAAGACTATGAATCAAGACCAGCACCGTCACTAGAGAGTCATCATTGGGTAGCCATCATTGGTAGGTCACTGGGTAGTCATGATTGGGAGGGAATTTAGTAGCCATCTGTGGGAGGCTATTCAGTAGCTGTCATTGAGAGGCCACTGGGTAGCCATCATTGGGAGGCCACTGGGTAGCCATCATTGAGAGGCCACTGGGTAGCCATCATTGGGAGGCCACTGGGTAGCCATCATTGGGAGGCCACTGGGTAGCCATCATTGGGAGGCCACTGGGTAGCCATCATTGGGAGGCCTTTGGGTAGCCATCATCGGGAGGCCTTTGTGTAGCCATCATTGGGAGGCCACTGAATAGCTATCAATGGGAGGCCACTGGGTAGCCATCATTGGGAGGCCTTTGGATAGCCATCTGTGGGAGGCCATTCAGTAGCCATCGTTGGGAGGCCATTAAGTAGCCATCATTGGGAGGTCACTGGCTAGCCATCATTGGGAGACCACTGCATAGCCATAATTGGGAGGCCACTGGGTAGCTATCATTGGGAGGCCACTGGGCAGCTATCATTGGGAGGCCTTTGGGTAGCCATCTGTGAGAGGCCATTGAGTAGCCATCATTTGGAGGCCATTGAGTAGCCATGATTGGGAGGCCATTGAGTAGCCATCATTGGGAGGCCATTGGGTAGCAATCTTTGGAAGGCCATTTGGTAGCAATCATTGGGCTAATCACCATTCCTAAAACAGTAATATGCCAATGTTCATACTAACTCATAGAAAGTCAGTATTTGCTTGGCCTATCCTGGGAACTGTGAGAGGCTCAGGACAGTAGAGTGTTGACAAGGTAGGAACAGGGGACCTTATAGTGCCCACTACAAAGTTTCTGTTGATTACTACAGACCCCTAAACACAGGGCACCCTCAAAGCATTAGCTGTGGATGAAACAGATGTGATATGCTGGTGATACCCAAAGCCCACACATTACCATGGGCCACTATACATTAGTTTCCATAATGTCCCCCATACCTTGTAGTGGAACTTGCAGTACACAGCCTCCCCTTGTGCGTTCACGAGCTTGAAGGTGTGAGATCCATATCCATTCATGAACCTGAATCCATCCGGAATACCGCGGTCACTGAACAGGAAGGACACCTGGCAACAACAATGACACATACTACCACTGTATAGATTTATATTCATTAACATAATCTTGTGCTGGAGAAATACAATGATTGCCATTGCTGACCTCCTACCTAAAGTGTATGTCATTTCAAAAGCTGGGTACACATGGATCGAAATTCGGCCAGTTCAGCAGGGACTGGCCAAATTTTATTCTGTGTGGTCCTCCCTGTTCAACAGAAGTTGATTGGTATATTAACTTCTGCTGAACAGGACAGCTAGGAAAACTTCAGTAAGGGCTCTTTCACACGGACGGTCCGTATGTCCGTTTTTCATCCATCCGTTTTCGGATGAAAAACGGACATACATGTATCCCTATGGGATAGCGGGTGTCAGCGGATGAGCATCCGCTGACACCCGATCTCGTCCGTGCCCGCTATGGTCCATTTCTGCAGATGGAGGAAAACCCTATTTTTCCATCCGCCTGCAGAGCGGATCGGATGAGGACGGACTCTACGGTCCGTCGTCACCCGATCCCCCATAGGGGAGAGCGGCGCTGTGACAGGTCCGTCCCTGCGCGGAGTGCCGAGACGGACCTGTCATCTTCCTGCTCAGCAGGGATCGCTCCGGCGATCCCTGCTGAGCAAGCGGGTATCCACGGGGCGGATCTGCACTGATCCGCCCCGTGTTAGAGAGCCCTAAGGGGTTCTTTCACACAAAGTTTATCCAAAACTTTGGATAATAAAAGCTGGTAATAGCTTTTTGTAGTAGCGTTTTAGGAGTGTTTAAGAGCGTTTAGGAGCATTAGCATTTTATTAGCATTTTTGCAGTTTCTTTAAAAAAAGGGAAGGCAAAAAAACGCTATTTGTTTAGGAGTCTTTCTGCTAGAAAAACCCTCCAGTAAACTTTTTTCTGCTCAAAAAACCCTAATAGTAGTAGTAGTGTACATAGTAGTAGTAGTAAAAGTAGTGTGCATGGACACATAGGATAACACTATTCAGTTTCTAGGAGCAGAAAAAGAATTTAATAACAGCTTCTATGAGCTTAAAAAATTCTAGTGTCAATAGATGCAGACTGAGCGGCTCGGGAGCAAGCATGCACGGGTTCCCCCAGGGACAGCCGCTCGCTGAAAAGGAGGGGCCTGGAGCGCCGTCCGTGGACCCCAGAAAAGGAGGGTCAGGGCTGCTCTGTGCAAAAACATTGTACAAAGCAGATAAGAATGTTATTTTTTTCTAAGCTAAAATAACAAACAACTGAAGGTTTATAATCAGTTCAATGTAATAAGGTTTGCACGTGTGAACATGCCCTAAAACTTTATAGCTATAGTGAGGCTTTGATTTGTATGTACATTTAAGACTACCCTATCCACTGGGAGACAACACCGCTGTGCAATTTCACTACATAACTAACAGATTTGTCACCCCAAATAGGGTAGTGGATAAGAAAACAGGCCGGATTACCAAGTAAAAAAACTTTGTTAAGGGGGACAAAACAATTTTTTTACTTACTTACTCCTCTGCAGGACTGACATATGCACATCTACACCAGAGCTGGTGTCATGGGGACTTTAGAATGTGTCCCCTCTCAAATATTCCTCATAGCCTGCGTGGGTTTCCTCCGGTTACTCCGGTTTCCTCCCACACTCTAAAGACTGGTAGGTTAATTGGCTCCTATTTAAATTGGCCCTAGTATGTGTATGCAAGAATGTGACTAAGAAACCTTAGATTGTAAGCTCCTTGAGGGCAGGGACTGATGTGAATGTACAATATATATATGTATATATATATATATATATATATGATGCTGCTTATCTAAGTACCTGTAATAAATAAATACATAAATAATTTCCTATTATTTCCTCCCAAGTAAGCATGCCCACACATTAATTACAATACCCTCCTAGCACTGACATACACACCGCTGACTAACATTGTACCCTTTTATAGGAGACCTTATACACAGCCGACAGAAGTCTGCCCTCTTGATTTATTACTTGCCATTAAAATCTTATGGCTATCTAATTATTAAAAACAAATATCATTAGGAACCAGACACAACTACAGCTTAACGCGTGTGAACAGATATCAAAGTAAATGACATCTTACGGGCAGGGTGTGAATTTTGGTTTCTTGCCACCTGCTAAAGTGCTGACTCATTGGTTACATTCACATTGAAATGGGGCCATTGGCAGGCAGTTCAGAGCCATGTTGATTGCCCTTCAAATGACCAATCTAACAGCCAACAATGGGCCCATTGCTGAGCACATAAAGGTGGTCGGTGGGCACATTACAATTTAGCTTTCACCTAAGCCATAGGGTGGTCAGTGCCGCATGACAGGTACTCTAACATTAGATTCATAGTAAGTATAAAAATACAATATAGGGATACATTAGATATATGTTTTTTGTTGTATATTGTACATTCCCTTGGTTATCTCTACTCTCTGTTTGATCATTTTTATTGCTGTATTCTTCTGCCCCAATCTATTTCTTTAGATTTTGTTGCCAGGAATGATCTGTCAACATATAGACCCTCTAAGCCACAGACACAGCGGGGTGACCCTTATCTGATATTTACTGTCAGTCATTTTTACTACAGTATAGATCACACGGAAAGCTTTATAGCAATTAATACAGAGTTCAGGGTAGTAGTAAGTACTGCAAAGTTCAGAGGTCAGTAGTATGGAACGCACAGTGCAGAGGTCAGCAGTATGGAACGCACAGTGCAGAGGTCAGTAGTAGGTAACTGAGAGCACACAGGGCAAAAGTAACAAAGAGATTAGGAGTAAGTAGCACAGAGTTCAGAGGTCAGTAGTAAGTAATGCAAATTATAAGGGTCAGTAGTAATAATGCAGAGTACATAGTACAGGGGTATGGAGTTAGTAATGCAGAGTCCAGAGGTCAGTAGTATGTAACGCACTGTGCAGAGGTCAGTAGTACGTAATGGAGAGCACACAGGTCATGAGTGAGTAACAAAGAGTTTAGGAGTAAGTAGCACAGAGTTCAGAGGTCAGTAGTAAGTAATGCAGATCATAATGGTCAGTAGTAATAATGCAAAGTGCATGGGGTCAGTAGTAAGCGTAAAGTGTGAATATAAGGAACTAGAGATAGCAGTATGTCCTCCGCTCTGTCCACCTCTAACATATATTGAGCTCACTCTGCATTATTACTACTGATCCTTATGACCCTTGTGATCTGCATAAGTAATGCAGATCATAAGGGTCAGTAGTAATAATGCAGAGTGCAGGGGTTAGTGGTAAGTTACGCAGAGTTCAGAGGTCAGTAGTATATAAGGCAGAGTGTAGGGGTTAGTAATAAGCAATGCAAAGTGTGAATATGATAAACTAGAGGTAGCAGTATGTATGCCCCCCCCCCCCCCCCCCTGTCCACCTCTATCATACATTGAGCTCAAGGCTGCAGGTGTGAGCCTCAGGAAGAACAGGGGCCCCACGCACTCATCATCACTGCAAAACCTCACCTACTCTATCCCCCCCCCCCCCCAAGCTATGATATTCCCTTCTGAGAGCTGAGGAAGTTATTTTAAGGGTTCCTTGCACCAGCTGTCGATTGTTGGTATGGAGTGCGAACTGCACATTTGTGGCCATTTTTTTTTTTTTTAATTTTAGCAATAGCTGTCAAAGCAGACATGAAGCTACATCCTGGCCCTGTTTAGGAACCACTGTTCTAGAGCAGTAAGGGGCCCCTCCCTCCCCACTGCTGCACTCAAAGTGGCTGTCCCTCCTGCCCACCCCTTGTCCAGGCCCTTCTTCTGCCTGTTACAGTGAAGGGGGTTCCAGTAATTATAGTGGGAAAGTAAGGACTGGAATATAGTGGACAGCAGGGAAACGTCATGCAGGTCCGCCCATGACAGTGTGTCAGGTGACACCTTTGCTAGGAATGAGTTAACAAAAGTAAGGGGTGGGCTTTCCTATGGGCTAGGGGAGCGGCCATATAAAAAGGAGGGGCGGAGCTGGGAGGTCAGTGAGGGAAAGCCAGAACACGAGGAGGCAGGTTTTTCCCCACCCACCCTCCCCCTTTTTTGTATAAATGTGATGGCATGTACTAATGTTTGTTGTCGTTTCAGGTCTTTGGAAGCATTTTCGTCATAACAGCTGGGGGGTTGGCGTTGGTTGGTTAGTTGGTCAGTGACGGCAGCAGGTATACTGGTGGTAAGTGTGTGGGGGGCTCATCAATAGATGGCCCCTCCTTGTTACATCAAACGTTGTTGATGTATAATGGTACCGTGCACTGCGGGAATGTTGGTTATCGGGTGGTACGGTAGAGACCCATGGGTTTCTTTATCTCCCGCAGTGCCCCCTTGTGTTGATATCAGTTGATATCAGGTTGTGCGTTAAGCACTTAGCTCCGTCACTGACCAACATATATGGGTGTTTTCAGCAGGGGGTCTGAAAGTGTTTATTGTTATTGTTATTTATGTTTTATTTGTTTAATAAGAAACTGGATTTCTTATTATTGGTATTTAAAATAAATGCTGTTATGGCCATTTAACTCCATAACCGGTGTGGTCTCTTATTCATTATTTAAGTTAAGATTATGGGGTTTATGGTCACAGCTATGGGGTCCTATCAGGACTACACTAGTCAGGACAATCTCTGAGTTATGTATCTGACCCAACCAACCCCTGAGATCCTTGTTCAGAGTTAGGGTTTTGGAAGATGATAAATATTTGGGAGGCCATTCTTGAGTGTTTTGCATCTCCTGAATTTAGCCTGGAGAGGATGTTTGCATAGAGTATTTTCTCTCTTTGAGCATGCCTCAGCCTGAGCCATGTGCTGGAGGTAGGGTTGCCACCTCATCCCTTTAAAACCAAACACACATTAATTACACAGGTTTTGTGGCTGATTAAGGTGGTAATTAAACTCACTTGGTGCCTTATCTGAATTAAATTAGCCTCAGAACCTGTGTAATTCATATGTGTTTGGGTTTAAAGGGATGAGGAGGCAACCCTAGCTGGAGGACCAAGAAATTATGGCTGCCTGCTGGAGTATCTACCCGGAGGGAATTGGGCTAAAATGATGTCCTTGTAGAAGGTGCATCTGAAAAGAATCTTGCTGAGGAGCGTCACAGAGGAGCTGGGTAGAAGCTACTGCTGGACATTTTGAGAAGGATTTGTTGCCCACAGATCAAGGTATCTTCAACTGCTATCAGAGGGTCAAGCGCCTAACTGATTTGAGAGAGATCCACTGCAATTTAGGGAGTCCTATGACTGCTTTCACAGGGTCAGCATTTACCAAGAGGCCTACTACTACCTCTATCAAACTACCTGTCCAATTTTAGTGCACTTTTTTGGTATCCAACACACCTAAACCCTCTCTCCTAGACTTGACCTCAGCAATAAACAGTATTTTTATCCTCAACATACACCAGGAACCAGATCTTGAAATGGAAATGTTAGCCTGGCGTTCTGAACTACCCTTGGCATGCTACATTACACTGGCAGTCTATTAAAGACATTCAGCAACTTGATATGTGTGGCCCTAGCCCTAGGCCATAGTCTGTGTTGGCTGTGCAGAGATGCATGTAAGCAGGTGCAGTCTGTACTCCCCACTGTATGTGGCGCTGGACCGAATGCAGAAGGGGAAGGATGTCATAAAGAACTTGGTTCTTCTATAACTTTGTGCGGTCAACAAGGGGAACAGCTGTCCGACTGGATGCTGATGCCCCAGTGACCTCCGTGGCCATCTTGGGTCAGACACTGGCCCCTGGGTTTGGCATGTATTTTGCGAGTAGCCAGTGTAGAGACAGGTTCCCCATTTGACTGGGAGAGTGCTGAGAGATAGGGAAAGGTTCCTGAGGAGGAGGAGGAACAGTGCAGGCACGACGTCTACCTTGCTTCAGGAAGCCTCCCCTTTGGTTGTGGACTGGCCAGGCAGCATTCCGCTCCTCATTGCAGATGCTGTTGGCATCTTCCAAGTCTACAGACTGCTGTTACAGTTCATAAGTGGCTACAGACGGTTGTGCCTACCTGCCGGGCCTAGTTGCACTGAGTTGGTACTTTCCACAATATTTTGCTCTTGCCTACTTTGGGCAGTGTGTTTACTGCCCACCACGCTACACTTTGCTCACATGCAGCCACGAAGAGAGAACGCCAGCATGTCCAAAATTCAAAGGATGCCTATTATCACTCCCCCCACCTCCCCTCCCCAGATAGCCCAAGAATCACAAGCAATGCTCTTGTAATAATTAGATTGCCTATAAGCCTCTATTATGCTGTAATTAAAGTAAAGATATTACAGTAGTTTGGCTTGTCCATTGAACAGGGTTTACAATGCTCCACTCACCTGGTGCAGAGACTCAGGACGAAGGCTCCAGAAGTCCCAGACCATATCGGGGTCTTTCAGATTGGTCTGTGGGTTCCTCTTCTGACTGTGAATGAAGGACGGAAACTGCAAAGGAGAGGATCCATTATTCCACCAAAACATTTCGACACTTAAACAGAAACAGCACTCATCATTTACAAATCACTACATCTCAGCATCTACTTTACAGTCCACTTTTCCAAACTGGCTCTCCACCACCGGCCACAAGAGGATTGAGCAGAGAATGGGTCATTCTTCCAACCGCTGCTCAGTGTGGACTTCCACTCCACGTGATCATAATTGCTATCTATGTGGGATTTCTTTCTAATGTATAATGCCTTGTACACACAGTCGCACATTCCGACGGAAAAAGTCAGATCGGATCATGTTGTCGGGAAAATTCGATCGTGTGTGGGCTCTATCGGACTTTTTCCGTCGGAATTTCCGGCGGAAAAAGTTTGAGAGCGGGATCTAAAATTTTCCCACAACAAAATCCGATCGGACTTTTTCCGATCGTGTGTACAGAATTCCAACGCACAAAGTGCCACACATGCTCAGAATAAATTTGGAGACGATAGCTATTGGCTACTGGCCTCTTCGTAGTCCAGTTGTACGTTTTGTACGTCACCTCGTTCCGAACGATCGGATTTTCCGACAACTTTGTGCGATCATGTGTATGCAAGACAAGTTTCGGACAAAATCTGTCTGAAAAAATCAGACCGATTTTGTCTTCGGAATGTCCGACCGTGTGTACGGGGCATTAGAGTGTTTCATGCACAATACCAGTGTTTTTTCTCAAAGAAAACTTGAATGTACTGAGAGAAAAATGGGGGTGTACCATTGCTGACATTTCCTAGAAAATGCTAGCTTTATGGCCATCATACTAAGTCAACTATGTGTACAGAAGGTTTAAAGCGGAAGTAAACCCATCGATTTAACAGTCTAAAAAAAAAAAAAGGCATGCCGTGAATGCTAACTGCACATTGGCTGTGCTCTCAACCAAACAGTCAAACCATCCAATGGCTGGTGTCATAACTGATCACATGTGCAGCACTGTGGCAGTTGAAGATTAAACAGAGGCAAAGATGGCAGCTTCCTTGGCTGAAAACTATAGGGGGGTTTACTTCCACTTTAACTTACTGCATGTTTTTTTCAAGTCAGAGGCTGTGAAAGTCCTGAACTAGTAGTGATGGAAAATTTCCCCAGAGAGTAATTACAATACATTTTAGTAAAGTGGTGATGGGTTTATACCTCTGTGGGGTTTTGTATTACCTTCCAGTCCTGGTGACCCCCCATTCCTCTTTTATCTTGTCCTGGTGTCACATAGATCCAAAGTCAAGCGAAGTCATAGCACTAAAAAATTTGCCTTCTCCATTGTATTCAAAAAGTTTTGTTTGGAGTTGGACTTGGCCAGCCGAATTTCAATCCATGTGGCCGCTGCAGTTGAACAGAAGTCAGTCTACCAACTGATTTCTGTTCAACCACCCTGTTGAAAAAAGGCCACTCAATCAGCACGGTTGTGTATTCTGAAAGTGGGGGAGTCTTCCTGTCATGCCCCGTACACACGGTCGGATATTCCGATGAAAAAAGTCTGATCGGATTATGTTGTCAGAAAATCCGATCATGTGTGGGCTCTAGCGGACTTTTTCCGTTGGAATTTCCGACGGAAAAAATTTGAGAGCAGGATCTAAAATTTTCCGACAACAAAATCCGATCAGACTTTTTCCGATCATGTGTAGAGAATTCCGACGCACAAAGTGCCACACATGCTCGGAAGAAATTTGGAGACGAAAGCTATTGGCTACTGCCCTGTACGTAGTCCCGTCGTACGTTTTGTACGTCACCTCGTTCGGAATGATCGGATTTTCCGACAACTTTGTCCGACCGTGTGTGTGCAACACCAGTTTCGGACAAAATCCGTCGGAAATTATCCGACGGATTTAGGGATCGGAATGTCCGACCGTGTGTACGGGGGCTCAGAATACAATAGCACAGCGGGGAGGATTCCCCCATCCACCTGGAATGTGTGGATGGGGGAATTGGTTCAGTTTTCTTATTTCAGCCCCCTGTCTGATTGATAAAAACTGAACCATGTATGATCAGCCTTACTCACCATTTCAACTACTGGAAGAGTTATAACTAGGTGATAACTTAACCACTTGCTGACCAGCCGCCATCATACTGTGGCAGGTCGGCTCTATTGCGCTAATTGCCGTAGGTGTACGTCACTTCATACAATAGATAGGGGGCACGCGCACGTGGCCGGAGCCGATGTCCGCCGGCCCTCTGCGATTGCTCCTTAGTGAGCCAGAACGGGGATCTGTCAATGTAAACAAACAGATCCCCATTCTGACAGGGGAGTAGAGAGAGATCTGCTGTTCCTAGTGATCAGGAACAGCGATCTCTCTCTCCTCCTCCAGAAAGTTATTTTAAGGGTTCCTCTGTGGAAAAAAAGTTGAGCAAGGATCTAGCAGATTACTGTAGGGACCCTGCCCTATGCTATTGTGTCCCTAACTAAATTAAGTGTATTCTTGCTAGGCTGTAACCAGCTTGAGCTCTGTTTAAATTTTAGTGGCTCCAGACAGTTGTGCCTACCCGCTGAGCCTAGTTGCACTGAGTTGGTACTTTCCACAATATTAGTTTGGCTTGTCCAATAGACAGAGAGGGCCGGACAGAACGAGTGCAATGAGGATAGGGAGGGCCAGACATGACTGTGTGTCTAGTGACACACCAAAAAGGAATGTAGCAGGGAGGGGTTAGCAGGGGGCAGCAAATAGGAGGCAGGGGGAGCGGCATTATAAAAAGGGGGCGTGGCCAATCGGGAACACTCGTTGTATGGAATTCACAGGAGGAGGCAGTTTTTCTCACTGCTCCTCTACATCCAGCTAAAATGGCCGACAGCGACCTCGTGGAGCGACTGAGGGCCGCGGCAGAGACGAATGGGGCCGAATGGCTGCAGGCACAGGTGGCAGCTATACTTGCTGGAGCAGCATCCAGGGATGGAGGACAGAGCAGAAGACCGGAGGGACGTTCGGCGGATGGTGGTGACCGATCAAGCGGCCGGGTGCCCAGGGCACCTGTGAGGTACTCTCCAGGGGGGGTTGCAGGCCCATCCAGACCAGCCAGGAGCCCTAGGGGGGATTTATCCACACCACCTGCCAAGAGGGCCCAGACAGAGACCCCGATGGGGCCTAGGCGGAACGCACGCCGCGGGCGCCATGCGGGGGGCGGGGCTTCGGGCCTACTCAGAGTTCCATCCCCAGCAGCTAGAAGGGGGCCCTCACAGGACCCACCAGCCCCCGCAGATCTGCACAGACCGGGGGGACAACCAGCGGAGAGGAGGTCACAGCGGACGGGAGCCGGGAAGAGGGGGCAGTCAGGAAGCACATCGGCCCTTGCCACAGCGGCGTCCTCCCCAGCAGCTCTGCACGAGTTGAGGGGGGGGCGGTCAGCTCAGTCTGGAGGAACAGCCAGGATGGGGGGTAATACACCCCGGAGGAGTGCGGCATCGGACCCTTCAGCAGCTCTGCACGAGCCGAGGGGGGAGGACAGTAGGGTGCATATGTCTGCTAGTACAGCGCGACGGGCCGCCGGAAGGGCCAACACAGCAGAGGGTAGGCGGACGCCACCAGGAAGTGAAGCAAGAAGGCCAGTGGGCAGGAGCAGTGCCGGGTCCGGCCTGGCCGCCCAGGACGTGGGGAGCCAGGGAGGTGGGGTGGGGGGGGGGGGGGGCAGCAACATCGGGGGTGGTGATCGGAAGGAGCCGGGAGTTGTCCAGGAGTCCCTCCCCGAGGGGAACAGCGTCTTTCTCTCAGCAGGAGGAGTTCAGCAGGTCCGAAGGCGAGCTGTCCGAAGAAGATGAGGTGCCCAGCCGCCCACAAGTGTCGGTTGATGTCAGGCCGGTAATCCCGGTGGAGGTGCCAAGACGGCCCGGTAAGTCCAGTAGTAATAACTCTTTTACAACTGCTTTACAGAATTTGTTGGGAATTGTACCAGGGGGGGGGAGGGAATTAGGGCCTCCGGCTCCGCCGGTGGCAAGCCATGACCAACCGCGGGCTGGGAGTGAGTCTCCATCGGGGGGGCAGGTGCAGGAGTTGCTGGAGGGCCTAAGGGCCCTGGTGGGGCGTTTTGAGAAGGCGGGTGGGGTAGCGAACCCCCCAAGCGGGGCTTCGGTCACAACAGCTGGAGAGGCATCGACTTCGGTGGGCCCAGGAGAGCAGGTGAGTACGCCAGAGAAGAGTGGGGATGAGCAAGTGGTAAGGGCCGACATTGTACGGATGGCAGATGCAGCAAAATGTGAGGTATACGTTTGCTTCGAGGGCCCCCTGGGGGCCCATTTAAAACAGGAAGTGAGGGAAAAAATCTGGAAGGGTGAGTATGTGGAGATTTTTTCCCTGTTGCCATTGGAGAAATTCAATTTAGACAGGGTGAAACCGGATGACACCAAAAAAGCTGATGAGGAGAAGAGGCGGTATCGGTTAATTCCACGGACGTTTGCAAACTGGCTGCAAGCGTTCGCCATATTGGCCGGGGTAATTGGGGAGAAGAACCCCGAGCACTGCTCGGCGTTATTCTGCTATATGGACGCTATAGGGGAGGCGCATAGGGTCTATGGAGGGACAGCTTGGCTGCGATATGACGAGCAGTTTAGGCAGCGCAGGGCGGTTCGCCCAGCATTGCGATGGGACCATAAGGACATTAGCTTATGGATGAGATTGATGGCTTCGGCAAAGACGCCGGCACAGACATTTCTCGGGGGGGCTGGGGGTAGCCACTCCTCGGGATCCTCAGCCGGAAAGAAATTTGGAATATGTTGGCAGTTCAACGAGGGAGCCTGCAAATTTGGAAACACGTGCAAGTTTAAGCACGAGTGTTCAGGTTGCGGGGGAGGGGGACACTCGTTGGCGCGATGCTTCAAAAAAGGAAAGCGCGCCGGAGAGCCTGGCAACAAGAGGGACGACGCCGGTGATGTGGGTAAGAATGCAGCCTTTCCTAAATAGGTATCCTGACAGGGCGGCGGCGGGTTTGCTCAGTGCGGGGTTCAGGGAAGGTTTCAGGATCCCGTGCACATTGACGGAAATTCCTCCGGTGGCAAAGAATCTGAGGTCAGCATTGTTGCACCCAGAGGTTGTGTCGGAGAAATTAGCCAAGGAGGTTGCGTTGGGTAGGATGGCGGGGCCGTTCGTGGCTAAGCCGTTGACGGACTTAGTAGTGTCACCACTTGGGGTGGTTCCCAAAAAGGAACCCAACAAGTTTCGTTTAATACATCATTTATCTTTCCCAAAAGGGGGATCGGTAAATGATTTTATTGACCCGGAGGCATGCACGGTATCGTACACGTCATTCGATGCTGCGGTGCGATGGGTACGGCGATATGGCCGAGGGGCACTGATGGCAAAGTCTGATGTGGAATCCGCATTTCGACTGCTGCCAGTGCACCCAGACAGTTTTCATTTGCTGGGTTGCTGTTGGCAAGACCAATTTTATGTCGATCGTTGTTTGCCCATGGGGTGTTCCATATCGTGCGCCATGTTTGAGGCGTTCAGTTCGTTTTTAGAATGGGTAGTTAGGGATGTGACAGGCATTGATTCCGTCATCCATTATTTGGATGACTTCCTCTGCGTGGGCCCTCCAGCTTCCAATGTGTGTGCGATACTGTTGTCCACGTTGCAGCACATTGCGGAGAGTTTTCGGGTGCCGTTAGCACCTGACAAGACGGAGGGCCCGCGCACAGAATTGAGTTTTTTGGGGATAGTGATCGATTCCATGGCTATGGAATGCAGGTTACCAGAAGAGAAGTTGAGGGACTTACAAAAGGAAATTAGGGAGATTCATGGGTGCAAAAAAGTGCAGTTGCGCACGTTACAATCCCTGTTGGGAAAGTTGAATTTTGCATGCAGAATCATTCCTATGGGGAGAATTTTTTGTAGACGATTGTCATCGGCCACGGCGGGGGTGAAAGCTCCCACACATTATATTAGGCTTCGGAGGGAGCACAGGGATGATCTGGAGGTGTGGCATCGGTTTTTGCAGGAGTTTAATGGGAGGTCGGTTTGGATGTCAGGTCCAGTTAGCAATTTCGATGTTGAGCTAGTAACTGACGCCGCAGGATCCACAGGTTACGGAGCGTACTTCCAAGGGTGTTGGAGTGCGGAACCATGGCCACGATCCTGGGTGGAGGCGGGGTTTACAAAGAATTTAGCACTATTGGAGTTGTTTCCGGTGGTGGTAGCATTGGAGCTGTGGGGCAAGGCCTGTAAAAATTTAAAGCTTAGATTGAACTGTGATAATATGGGGGTAGTGCAAATAATCAATAGTATGTCGGCGTCTTCACAACCTGTCATCCGGCTGATGCGACAGCTAGTGTTACGCTGCATGCAATTGAATATTTTTCTTTATGCGGTACACATCCCGGGGGTAGAGAACACGCTGGCTGATTCTTTGTCTCGGTTCCAGTGGGACAGATTCAGGACTCTGGCACCGGAGGCTCAGCAGGAGGGCGTTCCTTGCCCGGCCTGGATCTGGGATTTGGCACTAGGGTAGCAGCGGGATGGATCCAGAAGTCGGTGAGTATGTCGTCTTGGTTGGCATACCAGAAGGTCTGGAAG
The DNA here is from genome assembly GCA_028564925.1 of Lithobates sylvaticus. Taxonomy (NCBI): domain Eukaryota; kingdom Metazoa; phylum Chordata; class Amphibia; order Anura; family Ranidae; genus Lithobates; species Lithobates sylvaticus. Next base: position 216,395,527 of record CM053034.1, on the reverse strand, counting down.
GAGTGGGGTGAGTTGCTGCTGGAATCGGGAGTGGGGCAGGATGTGTCACAATTTAGGCTGTTAGTGCTGTATTACGTGTCCAGAAATATGGAGGAAGGCAGGTCAGTGTCCGCCATTGAAAAACGGTTGGCAGGGTTGGCCTTTTTGTTCAAGTTACAAGGCATTGTGGATTGGACAAAAGAATTTTGGGTGAAACAGGCAGTAAAAGGGTATCGCAAAGCAAACAGGACAAGGGATGAGAGGCGGCCGATTACTTTTGCCAATGTGTTGGCATTAAGGGAGCAGTTGAGTGGGGTGTGCAAAGATGGGTACGAGGGGCTATTATTTACAGCGGCTTTTTCCTTGGCGTTTTTCGGGGCATTTCGGATTGGTGAGTTGGTTAGCCCATCAAAAAAGGAAGGGGGAGGTTTAATGTTGGGGGACGTGGAAGTTTTGGGTGACAGGGTGCTGGTGAATTTAAAAAAGTCCAAGACTGATCAAAAAGGTGTGGGGGTTCTGATTTCGTTGCATAGGTTACAAGGTTGCGCGGTATGCCCAGTAAAAGCAGTAGGGGAGTTCATGGGGGTGAGACCGGAGGTTGGGGGCCCATTGTTGGTGCACAGTGATGGATCATACCTGTCGCGATTCCAATTTGGGGCGGTTCTGCGGAAATGCTTAAATAGTATGGGTTTAGAAGGTTCTGCCTACGCCTCACACTCCTTCCGCATTGGGGCGGCCACCGAAGCCGCCAGGTGTGGGTTGGATGAGGTGGATGTGCAAAAAATGGGGAGGTGGGAATCGAAGCGATTTCGGACTTACGTTAGACCACTGTTGATTCAGGAATAATGGGGATAGATATAAAAAAATAAAAAAAAAAAAATAAAAAATAAATAAAGGGCGAGTTTTACTGTGTTGTTATAGTTTGTAATGGTTAGTATGGTGGCCTTAGTAGTTAAGTTATAGTACTGGTCAATTACACTATGTTTGTCATTTCAGATGGAGGGCTTCCGCGCCTCGTCTGGATCCTGGGGCACTCATATGTGTGTTGGGGAGCACGGAGAGGGGATGCCAGACCAGGTGGGAGGCAGTTGGGGGTGTCTAGGAGAGAGGCCACCATACGTTGGCTGGGCAGGCCGGGAATGTTGTGGGAGAGGGTGGTGCCCGAAATGGAACGTTTCGCATGGTTGGACAGGCCACCGGCGGTCCTGGTCATACATGCGGGCGGGAACGATTTGGGAATGCGGACAGTAAGGGATCTTATTGCTGACATAAAGAGGGATCTGACCTACCTGCACGAGACATATCCAGACACGCTGTTGGTATGGTCAGATATGGTCGCTAGAACATCCTGGAGGAGGGCTAGATCAGTATATCGCCTTAACAAGGCGAGGATCCGTGTAAATAAGGTAGTGGGGAGGTTCCTGGCATGGCAAGGGGGTTTAGTGGTTCGCCACAGGGAACTTGAGAAAAATGTGGGCCTCTATTTGAGGAGGGATGGGGTTCACTTGACGGATGTCGGGATCGACCTGTGGTCGTTGGGTCTACAGGAGGGGATACATACGGCCCTGCGGGTGTGGAGGTGCCTTCAAGGGTAAGGGGTCACCCTTTCAGTCTGTGGCGGTGTTTAGGTTGGTCAGTGACGGTGGCAGTGATGTAGTTGGTGAGTGTGTGGGGGGCTCGTCATGAGATGGCCCCTCCGGTGTAGTACATCGAAGTCGATGATTACTCTGTGTGCACTGCGGGATAGGGTTTTGTCTCCGGGCGGTTAAAATGGAGGCCTACTTGGTTCGGTTAATCCTGCAGTGCCCCCTGGTGGTAGATATATATATAGTCATATATATATATTGGTTAATTAAAATGGTTGTGTTACAAGTGTTAGCCCCGTCACTGACCAACATAAGAGGGTATAACCGATGGTTATTTATGTTTACAATAAAATGTTTATGGTTATTTATGGTTAATTTTATATGGTTATTTATACGGTTTTATATGGTTATTTATATTTGGAGTTAAGTTTAATAAAGGCTGTTGTGGCCATTTACTCCACAAGAAGTACGGTGTGGCCCATTATTTAAGAGGGGTAGCAAAAAGGGGGTTTTGGAATAAAGGGGTCACAACAGAAGGGGTGGTCTTTACTAGGCTACACGAGTCAAGAGAGGGCCGGACAGAACGAGTGCAATGAGGATAGGGAGGGCCAGACATGACTGTGTGTCTAGTGACACACCAAAAAGGAATGTAGCAGGGAGGGGTTAGCAGGGGGCAGCAAATAGGAGGCAGGGGGAGCGGCATTATAAAAAGGGGGCGTGGCCAATCGGGAACACTCGTTGTATGGAATTCACAGGAGGAGGCAGTTTTTTCCCACCCACCCTCCCAATAGTTAAGTTTTGTTGTGAAGGTTTTAATGCTTTTGTTATCATTTCAGGAAATCAAGATGGATGTCTGGAAGAAAGTGGGTTGGCGGTGTTTAGGTTGGTCAGTGACGGTGGCAGTGATGTAGTTGGTGAGTGTGTGGGGGGCTCGTCATGAGATGGCCCCTCCGGTGTAGTACATCGAAGTCGATGATTACTCTGTGTGCACTGCGGGATAGGGTTTTGTCTCCGGGCGGTTAAAATGGAGGCCTACTTGGTTCGGTTAATCCTGCAGTGCCCCCTGGTGGTAGATATATATATAGTCATATATATATATTGGTTAATTAAAATGGTTGTGTTACAAGTGTTAGCCCCGTCACTGACCAACATAAGAGGGTATAACCGATGGTTATTTATGTTTACAATAAAATGTTTATGGTTATTTATGGTTAATTTTATATGGTTATTTATACGGTTTTATATGGTTATTTATATTTGGAGTTAAGTTTAATAAAGGCTGTTGTGGCCATTTACTCCACAAGAAGTACGGTGTGGCCCATTATTTAAGAGGGGTAGCAAAAAGGGGGTTTTGGAATAAAGGGGTCACAACAGAAGGGGTGGTCTTTACTAGGCTACACGAGTCAAGCCTTAATCTAGGCTTACCTGTAGGTCAAGTGGTTTGTAAGGGTTTACAACCACTTTAACCACTTGGCGACCAGCCGCCGTCATACTGTGGCAGGTCGGCTCTATTGCGCTAATAGGGGACACGCGCACGTGGCCGGAGGCCCCCCGCGATCGCTGCTTAGTGTGCCAGAATGGGGATCTGTCAGTGTAAACAAACAGATCCCCGTTCTGACAGGGGAATAGAGAAAGGTCTGCTGTTCCTTGTGATCAGGAACAGCAATCTCTCTCCTCCTCCAGAAAGTTATTTTAAGGGTTCCTCTCCTCCTCCAGTCAGTCCACCCCCCCCCCCCCCACAGTTAGAAACACCACCCTAGGGAACACATTTAACCCCTTGATCGTCCCCTAGTGTTAATCCCTTCCCTGTCAGTGACATTTATACAGTAATCAGTGCATTTTTATAGCACTGATCGCTGTATAAATGTCACTCGTCCCAAAAAAGTGTCCGATCTGTCCGCCGCAATGTCCCAGTCCCGCTAAAAATCGCTGATCACCGCCATTACCAGTAAAAAATAAAATAATAATAAAAATGCCATAAAACTATTCCCTATTTTGTAGACGCTATAACATTTGCACAAACCAATCAATATACGCTTATTGCGATTTTTTTTACCAAAAATATGTACTAGAATACATGTTGGCCTAAACTGATCAAGAAATAGTTATTTTTTAATTTTTTTTGCATAATTATTATAGCAAAGAGTAAAAAATATTGTTTTTTTTTTTTCTAAATTTTCTGTCTTTTTTTGTTTATAGCGCGAACAATAAAAAACGCAGAGGTGATTAAATACCAAAAGAAAGCTCTATGGGTGGGAAAAAAAGGATGTAAATTTTGTTTGGGTACAACATCGCATGTTAAAGCAACGCAATGCGGTATCGCAAAAAATGGCCTGGTCATTAAGGGGGCAAATCCTTCCGGTCCTTAAGTGGTTAATGGAGATTGGTAACCAATCTACAGTATATCTCTTGCGCCCATCTTTGTACGTTTATTGTATTGTACTGGACCTGTGATTATTCTGCCTCCTTCCATTCTCTTTGACCATAAAATAAAGAATTAAAAAAAAGGAAAATGTTTGTACAGTAATTATACTCGCTGTATCAATGATTAACAAAATGGGAGTTTTCTTCTAAAGAGTCTTTATCACTATTAGGCAGGGCTGTATTTAGAAATGATACTTCTCTAGGCGTGAGAATGATGATGACCTTTTGTACATGCTTACTACACCTCTTTGGCAACCAACTACAGTATATCACATGGTCATTATCACAAAAATCTGTCAAAAACCAGTCTTTTAGGCAGAAGTCCATTAATATACGGAGCAGCCGTTTGACTCTGCAACCCCCCCCCCCCCCCCCCCAGTCCAGGGATGGCTGAATGTCACTTAAAGGATAATTAAACCCAAGCACACAAATGCAATATATTATGGCCATACATTATACAGTTTTGTTATTCAATTCCCTTTAGATTTACATTCAACTATGCAGTACAAGGGCCTGCTTGATTGCATACAAATTAAGGGCCAGTTCACACCATATGCAGTCCAGTGCTGTTTTTTTCTGTATCAAAAAGGCATGGAAAGTAGGTTATATGGTTTCCAATGGCACAGTCCATACCAGTGCAGTCAGTTCCAGAGCTTTCCCGTTCCAGAAAAAAAGTAGAACATTCTGCATTTTTTCCTGCACTGGACTGTACTGGAATGCAGTAAAATGCATTGAAAAAGCACCAGAATGCACTGGAATGCATTAAAAAACACACCGGACTCCAGTAGAGTGGAAAAAAAAAAACTTGAAAAAATAAGAAAAAAAAACCCCTCTGAAATGCATTCGGAAACGCATAAAAAATGAACCGGAACGTGCCAAAAAAGTGTTAAAAATGCACACGCAGAAGCACATCCGTGATAGATCTGGAGTGCGCTTTTGTGATGTGAACTGGCCCTAAAAGTGTTTAGGTTTGACCTCAAAATATATCGTTTTGGCCGTTCTAAAGGAAAATTGTAAATAAAATCGTATAATGTATGGCCAGCCTTAGAAGTGGTGGCTGTATTAGCTTGCTTTATTTTTCCAAGAACATTTTCAGCAAATACAGAAAATACCTGCTGATCTTGCCAGAGATGCAATGTCCTTGTCACCTCATGTGAACTGCACCAAAGCATATCTTCCTACCGAGCAATCTTCTGTAAACTATCAATTGCCCTGCCCTCTATGTACTGTAATGAAAATTAAGTGATATGGACATGTTTCTAGTCCATATCAGGAGATAAGCCTAGGTTGAAAACTATGGCTACTATCTCTCCATAGACACAGTGGAGAAGTGACGTAGCCACCCAAGGACAGGAAGTGGGTTATTCGCAGGATTACCAAGTGATTATTCTCACCTGGTAATCCTGCAAATAACACACCTATAAAAGAAAACAAACCACAAAGACCAGTAACCTGCAATATATTAAAGTTTTGATGTTGGGTTTTTGGTACAGTTTAAAGCTGAACTCCAGCCTTACCTTCAGTCTTGCACAGTTGTACAGGCTCTTCTGTACTGAAATTGCTTATTCTGATTCACTCAACACTTTGAGCCTCTAAGGCCCCGTACACACGGTCGGAAATTCCGACCACAAAATCCGTCAGATTTTTTCCGACGGATTTTGTCTGACACTGGTGTTGCATACACACGGTCGGACAAAGTTGTCTGAAAATCCGATCATTCTGAACGTGGTGACATTCGCTGCATACGACGGAACTACGTAGAGGCTATTAGCCCATAGCTTTGGTCTCGTAATTTGATCTGAGCATGCGTGGCACTTTGTCCGTCGGAATTCTCTACACACGATCGGAAAAAGTCCGATCAGATTTTGTTGTCGGAAAAATTTGAGAGCAGGATCCGATCGAACATTTTCCGTCGGAATTTCCGACCGTGTGTACGGGGCATAAAATGCCACTTAAATGGCCTAAAGGGAAATCTCCCCAAAGGGACACAGTCAGCAAAAAATAAACTTACCAGGGTTTTTACACCATTACCAATCTAAAACCAATCAAAGTTTTGGCTATACTATATATATATATATATATAATCTTTAGTCTTCAATTCTTTATATCCAACCTGACTTCTGTTGCCTGATCCACTAAACAGTATTTAGATGTAACCAGATAAGACAAAAAGTAAACACATTACAGGCATACCCAACTTTTAAGTACACAATGGGGTTTATTTACTAAAGCTGGAAAGTGCAAAATCAGGCTCACTTCTGCATAGAAATCAACGAGCTTCCAGGTTTTATTACCAAAGCTTATTTGAACAAGCTGGGGTTAGAAGCTCATTGGTCTATGCAGAAGTGAGCCTGATTTTGCACTTTCCAGCTTTAGTAAATAAACCCCATTGTGTACTTAAAAGTGGGGTATGCCTGTAAATCAGGGGTCTTAAACTGCCAGCTGGAGGGCCGCCAGTTTGAGACCCCTGCTGTAAATGCTATGTGGTCCCCTCATACGCTGTTGCCAATAGCACTGGCTCATGGTGCCTTATGGATTGTAAATAGGCTTCTTGATCCACTACCCAGTTCACACGGAATGGATACCATCACTGGATGTCACCTGCTGACAGTAAACTGATAGGCTGTATCCATTTGTTTTACCTTCCTCAGGTTCAAGGGAAATGATAAGCTGCTTTCTCTAAAACTGTGGACCAGCTATCAACATGGCACCCTTTTGCAGGGTTTCAGAGAGAAGTATAGTAAAATACACATGTAGGACACCCAACATTAGAGGTGATTTATTCTTACAAAGCAAATACATTTTGGACACTGGTACTGACTAGTATTCCAGCATTTCTTCTCCCTTGTTTTCTCTTCCCCACACAGCTAAAATCGTAGATATTTGCTAGCACACCAAGGATCGGCACAAAGTGGCGTCCAAATGGGTGGTTTATTGCATGATCACAACACAAGAAAGGTGCAACGTTTCGGAGTCACGTAGGACCCCTTCGTCAGGCATGATCAAGGGGTCCTGCGTGACTCTGAAACGTTGCACCTTTCTTGTGTTGTGATCATGCAATAAACTACCCGTTTGGACGCCACTTTGTGCCGATCCTTGGTGTGCTAGCAAATATCTACATTGTGACTTGAATCAGTATCCATCTGGTTTTTGCTGCAGCACCCAAACCTTGAGAGCTTACACCAGGAATGTGTGCAATGGGAATATGAAGTATCACACAGCTAACATGACCCGAGTGCTGACAGGGGAGGGAAGGTGTCAAACAAGGATGCTGTG
>CM053034.1:216367512-216387768 GCA_028564925.1 Lithobates sylvaticus | reverse complement strand
TTGACACATTTTTGGAACCATTCACATTTACACAGCGATCGTTGCTATAAAATTGCAATGATTACTGTGTAAATGTGACTGTCAGGGAAGGGGTTAACACTAGAGGGCGCTGGAGGGGTTAATGTGTGTCCCTAATAGGAGTGATTCTAACTGTAGGGGGAGGGGACTTAAGGGGAGGAGACCGATCATGTGTTCCTCCGTACTGGGATCACATGATCGGTCTCCTCCCCGCTGACAGGACATGGAGCTGTGTGTTTACACACACAGCTCCACGGTCCCGCCCGGTCCCGTTGTTTTAACGGGCAATCGCGGGTGCCCGGCGGACATCGCGGCCGCCGGGCACTCGCACCGGGTCCCGAGCGATGCCACCGGCGGCGCGCGCGTGCCCCCCAGGCGGCCGGGAATCCGAGGACGTCATATGACGCCCACCCAGGATGGGAGATCCACCTTGTGGGCGTCATATGACTATACGCGGGTATTGAAGTGGTTTAAAAGAGGCACATCTAAGTATGTAGGCATCCGGGGTGAAGCTGTCCACATAGACCTTCCTCCTCACCACCGGCTCTCACCGCTGTCAGTCTGCAATCGTGACCGGGAAGACTACCCTGCAGTAGAGCGATCTGAAAGCGAGACTTGAATAGCTTGTGGAGCGCATCGTGGAAGGGACAACGTCAATGGTGGTGCGGGGGGATGGTCTATGTGGACAGCTTTACCCCGGATGCCTGCATACTTAGATGTGCCTGTTTAATCATCAACCATGTGAGTGGCTAAATGTTGTACCTTCATTAAATGTAACCATATTGCTACACTTAGAGGCGCCTCTCTTCTCTTTTCTACTCAGTTGTGACATGACACTACTTGTATATCAATACATCGCTTGTATATCAAAAATATAAGAACATAAGCATGGCTTTACCTTATACCATATTATTATTTCAGGTACTTGTATAGCGCCATCAATTTACGCAGCGCGTTACATATACATTGTACATTCACATCAGTCTCTACCCTCAAGGAGCTTACACTCTAAGGTCCCTAACTCACATTCATACATACTAGAGACAATTTAGACAGGATCCAATTAACCTACCAGCATGTCTTTTGGAGTGTGGGAAGAAACCAGAGTACCCGGAGGAAACCCACGCAAGCACAGTGAGAACATGCAAACTCCAGGCAGGTAGCGTCGTGGTTGGGATTCAAGCCAGAAATCCTTCTTACTGCTAGGTGAAAGTGCTACCCACTACACCACTTTGCCACCCATGTTATTGTTATCTGACCAGGATGTGGCCGAGCCCACTTTCTTCTTTCCGATTGGCCATTTCTTTACATTCAACCACAGCCCAAACCTATAAGACCTTTGTCTCACTCAGAACTGCAGAAAGGCCTGTGTCTGGTCCTGATCCATGGCGCAATGCACTATAATTGGGGGACCCATGGCAGAAACAGCATCTTTAGTTAAATATTCTTGTTATACAGTATTTTGTAATATTATCTGTATCTGTTATTACGTTTAATAAAAGTTATACTTATAGGTGTAACAGCCATAACCCCTGCGGGGCGGCTATGAATTTTCTGGGCTTACCAATTACTTCCTCCTTGTAGCTCGTCGTTCGTTGTCTAGGGGTTCCCAGGGTTAGTACCCAGTAATTTCAGAAGCTGACACTTAAAGACCTTTTGAGGATTTTTATTTTGCAAAGAGTAACGTTCAAATATAACACAGTCTGAGTTGGGAATAGAGGGTACGGATGACAAAGCTCAGGCACTTCAGAACTGCTGACATCAATTTAAAGTCTCTTTAGATAGCCCAGAGAGTAGCCACTCGCAACTGGGTGCTTCACTGTTGGATACACCATTGTCTGTAGATTTAGCAGCCAACAAGTGATTTCAAAGATTTGCAAAGTCTCTGCCACAGACTAGGTTGTAATTGAAAGGTGAGTTAGGAACTTTTCCTACGGTACCTGGATCTTTCAGCCGCTTCGGCGATACCGTAGGAAATGTGGATTCACTAGTGTCCATACAATTTCAGCTCACAGGCTCTTACCGAGTGGCCAGCTTCTTGGTCATCCTCCGAATAGTCCTCCCCTGGTCGCTTGTACGAGTTGCTGGGCCTCTCCAATCCTAAGAGGACACCGGGACACCTCCGAATCCTCCTTCAGTTACTGGGCCTTGAACTAGCCAGTTCCGAGGCTCGGGAACGGATGGATCCCCACCCCAGACCATGAGGGCCTCTGGGGCTGGTCAGGGTGACCAGGCTTACGGGGGCAGTAGACACTCCTGGGTCCGGGACCCCTCACCGGGTTGGTCCTGACCAGAACCAGGAATCAAACAGCAAGCCGAACAACCCTGAACATGTGACTTCAGCATCTTAACTACCCCTTCCCAGAATACACAGCGAGGCCAGACGCTCACTGATTGGCTCCGAGAAAGATTGGTACCCAACGCGTCCAACCAGGCCTGGTTCTCAGCCTGTCACAGGTGCCTCACTGCACCTATGACCAGGCAGAACTCCAGTACAGCCAGACTGATGCCAAAGTAAATGACCTGTACAATTAACCCCCAGAACTCCGTTACAGTTCTGGAAAAAACTAAATTTGCATTATAGCGCACACTTTAGAAAAGTGTCGGCGCTACATAGGTATTTCTGTGATCTCTCTTTGCACATATCGGATACAACCCCAAAAAACGTGAACTATCAAGTGACTGTGATACAAGATTTGTATGTTGAGGGTCCACCTTGGTAGGTTAGTGGTTAGTCCAGACATATGCACAGCACAAATGATTTTGGATATATATTGAGGATTATAAATGCATTTATTGATGTGATGCAAGTGGGTTTTTGGTAAAATTGCTTACATTTTTTCTGCACAGAGAGCACTATTTTTTTTCATTTTGTTTTTGCATGTACCTATATTTGTGAGTGGAGAGGGGGAGGATGGAGCGCCAACGACAGCTAGTGATGAGCGAGTATGGGGGGTCACAGATGGAGTGACACTGAGGGTGGGCGAGAGAGAGTGGGGGCTGAAGGGGAGAAACACTGTGATGTGTTTTTTGGACAGTTTTTTCTCAGTCCAGGAGTAACAGTGTGTGCTTGTAAGATGCGGCAGCCGGCTCCATAGAGCAGAAGAGACTCTGGTGTAGAGGAGAAAAGAGAGAGAGCAGCGCCGCTCTAAGAGTAGTGGGTCTGATTACAGTGGGAACTGTATGTGAAAATAAAAAGAAAGTATGTACTCACACTTTGTTTAAAAATATCAGGCACGTAGCGGTATCTTTATTTTGTCTGAAGTCCTCGGCCGTCCTCCGGTGTCATGGCTATGGTGGGGAAACGCACGGTCCCTTGCGTCTCGTGGTTCCGAGGTGAGTGCGTCCCAGGATAGGCAGGTCAGCAGGATTGATGACGTTGGTAGGCGTGGTTGGAAGCGTGCCGTGCGTTTCCCCACCATAGCCATGACACCGGAGGACGGCCGAGGACTTCAGACAAAATAAAGATACCGCTACGTGCCTGATATTTTTAAACAAAGTGTGAGTACATACTTTCTTTTTATTTTCACATACAGTTCCCACTGTAATCAGACCCACTACTCTTAGAGCGGTGCTGCTCTCTCTCTCTTTTCTCCTATATTTGTGAGTGTGGAGTTGTGAAAAAAGGAGGAGAATACAATAGGTGAAGTGTTGGGATATCACCCCGGATATGATGATACATGCTTCATAAGCTTGATTTATATTGGGTCCATCCGCAATATTCCCCCCACACACGTTCCTGAAAATGGCTGCTCAGTAAGGCTGGCTACTGCAATGGTCACAGGCTAGAAAACATAGATAATCAGAGTGAAGAAATGTCACCAGGACACCAAGGATTCCTCAAAAGGGTCCAAAGCTTTATTTGCATGGACACATAATAAGCATACAGCAACGTTTTGGAGCCACGAAGGGCCCCTTCTTCAGGCACTTGTGTGCAGTCATATTGGAACAAGAAGGGGCCATCCCCAAACTGTTCCCACAAAGTTGGGAGCAGGGAATCGTCCAAAATGTCTTGGTATGCCGACGCCTTAAGAGTTCCCTTCACTGGAACTAAGGGGCCAAGCCAAACCCCTGAAGTACAACCCCACACCATAATCCCCCCTCCACCAAATGATTTGGACCAGTGCACAAAGCAAGGTCCATAAAGACATAGATGAGCAAGTTTGGGGTGGAGAAACTTGACTGGCCTGCACAGATTCCTGACCTCAACCAGATAAAACACCTTTGGGATGAATTAGAGCGGAGACTGTGAGCCAGGCCTTCTTGTCCAACATCAGTGCCTGACCTCACAAATGCACTTCTGGAAGAATGGTCAAACATTCCCATAGACACTCCTAAACCTTGTGGACAGCCTTCCCAGAAGAGTTGAAGCTTTTATAGCTGCAAAGGGTGGGCCAACTCAATATTGAACCCTACAGACTAAGCCCCCGTACACACGGTCGGACATTCCAATCACCCCAATTCGTCAGAATAATTTCCGCTGGATTTTGTCCGAAACTGGTGTTGCACACACACTGTCGGACAAAGTTGTCGGAAAATCCGATCATTCTGAACGAGGTGACGTACAAAATGTACGACGGGACTACGTAGAAGCCAGTAGCCAATAGCTTTCGTCTCCAAATTCCTTCTGAGCATGTGTGGCACTTTGTGAGTCGGAAATTCTCTACACACGATTAGAAAAAGTCAGATCGGATTTTGTTGTCGGAAAATTTTAGATCCTGCTCTCAAAAGTCCGGTAGAGCCCACACATGGTCAGATTTTCCGACAACATAATCCGATCGGACTTTTTCCATCGGAATATCCGACCGCGTGTACGGGGCATAAGTCTGGGATGCCATTAAAGATCATGTGTGTAAATTCAGGTGTCCCAATACTTTTGACAATATAGTGTATATTGCACTGGGTGGTTGGAGTGGCAGCAGAAGAAACAATGGAAGAGTATGGATGATTTCACACAATTTTAAGATGGTGGTGATGGACTATTGGCATTTAGAATCATGGACTTTTGACTTTAGTTGTTTTGGTGAGAAATTTGCGCTACATCTTATGTATGTTTATAACCTGTAGGTACCTGTGTTAACCACTTCAGCCCCGGATGATTTTACCCCCTTCCTTACCAGAGCACTTTTTGCGATTCGGCACTGCGTCACCTTAACTGACAATTGCGCAGTCGTGCGACGTTGCACCCAAACAAAATTGACGTCCTTTTTTCCCCACAAATAGAGCTTTTTTTTGGTGGTATTTGATCACCTCTGCGTTTTTTATTTTTTGCGCTATAAACAAAAGAAGAGCGACAATTTTGAAAAAAAACACAATATTTTTTTACTTTTTGCTATAATAAATATCCCATTCTTTTTGTAAAAACTATTTTTTTACTCAGTTTAGACTGATACGTATTCTTCTACATATTTTTGGTGAAAAAAAATCGCAATAAGCGTATATAGATTGGTTTGCGCAAAAGTTATAGCGTCTACAAAATAGGGGATAGATTTATTGCATTTTTTTAAATTTTTTTTTTACTAGTAATGGCGGCGATCTGCGATTTTTTTTTCGTGACTGCGACATTGCAGCGGACACTTCGGACACTTTTGACACATTTTTGGGACCATTCACATTTACACAGCGATCGTTGCTATAAAATTGCACTGATTACTGTGTAAATGTGACTGGCAGGGAAGGGGTTAGCACTAGGGGGCGCTGCAGGGGTTAATATGTTCCCTATGTGAGTGATTCTAACTGTGGGGGGAGGGGACTCACAAGGGGAGGAGACCGATCAGTGTTCCTCGGTACTGGGAACACACCATCGGTCTCCTCTCCACTGACAGGACGTGGAGATGTGTGTTTACACACACAGCTCCCCGGTCCTGCTGTTTTCCCGGGCAATCGCGGCCGCCATGTCCGCCGGGAACGCGCAACGGGTCCCGAGTGTCGCCGCGGGCACATGTGCGCGCCCCCCAGTGTTGGTCATCTTACTTTTAAAAAGTAATTTAGTTAAGTTACAAATTACTTCTCTCAAAAAGTAATTGCGTTAGTAACTCAGTTACTACATTGGAAAAGTAATTAGTTACTCAGCAAAGTAACTGACTTTTTTTTTTTAATATTCTATACGTGTAACTAAGGGGCGGGTCTAGTATTACTGTAACCAAGGGGCGCATTTATTATTGTTATATATCGTGTAACCAAGGAGCTGCTCTATTATTACTCTAACCAAGGGGCAGATCTGTTATAGCGTGTAAGCAAGGGGCGGGTCTATTATTATTATATCGTGTAAGGGGCGGATGGCTACAGAAGAGGGCGAATGTTAAATTAATGGGCAGAGCTCGATATATAACAATAATAATAAATGCGCCCCTTGGTTACAGTAATACTAGACCCGCCCCTTAGTTACACGATAGACGCCCCTTTCAGAGTAGCACGAGCATCAGGAGCGTGCGGCATCGCCTCGTACAATTACATGTTAACTGCGCCTGCGCGGTGTAGAGTTCACTCAGAGCTGTTTAGGTTCGGCAATTTTCGGAAGCTCCGTAGTCCTTCGTACTGCGCAAGCGCTGCGCCTGCGCAGTACAGGGGGTCCTTATCCGGCGGGGGAACTTTTTTGGCAGGACACCGGAATTACACTACTGCCATCTAGTGGCGGTAGATGTAATTGGGGTAACTAAGCCAAAGTAATGGGAACTGAGTTACCATGAGGGGAAAAGTAATCAGTTAGATTACTAGTTACCCTCTAAAGTAACTGAGTTACGTAACTCAGTTTATTTTAACTCAGTTACTTACATCACTGGCGCCCCCTAGGCGGCCGGGAATGGGAGGACGTCATATGAGGTCCACCCAGGATGGGAGATCCACCTTGTGGACGTCATATGACTATGGGTGGGTAGCGAAGTGGTTAAAATCCTAATTTGTCTTTATCTAAAGGTACAGGACAGGTTTACTTGAAAAGTGGATTCTTTATTCAATCCCAATTTCTAAATCATTGTTCTCCACCATGCCGGAGTTTTCTGTGAATGACACAATGGTATGATAACATGTCCATTCAGGCTCTGTTGTGTCACGACCTTCAGACAAGCTTCTGATACAATTTCATCATCTATTTTCTCCTCATTCTTTACGAAATTCACACGTCTTGGATCTTGTAAACATGGGCGGATTTGGGTTAAGAGTTCAGTATAAGACGAGGAATCTACAAATTAATCTTCCCCTGCAATTGTCATCGAGATGTAGAACACAAACACCATATTGTCCCCGGCATCAACATGGCTTTTGTCATTCCACGCCCGTTGTCACCACACACACACACGCCCACTCACCGCAAAGCTGTTTTCAACATCAGGATTGTAAATAGTGTCACCGTCTAAATACCATAGAAATCTAAAATTAGTAGGTGCCTCCACATAAGAAGGCCGGTCATATGACACAAAAAACATAAGAGCCTATCTTGGATAAAAGCTAAATTGCAATGGATAGTTACGGTCACAAAAAAATATTCATGGCAAATGGTTATAAAATTCTGCCTTTGTCTGCAAACAAGTTGTGAATTTGATTTTTGTAAGTAAAGTTGACGTTAAATTTGTAGAATTGTCATTTTCAGAACATTTGTTCAATTAACTTAAGCCTCGTACCAGGGGCGGACTGACCATTCGGCCACTCGGGCACTGCCCGAGGGTCCCGGGCCACTAGGGGGCCCCATCAGGGTTGCCAGCCTCAGTAAAACCAGGGACAGTATGTAAAAATCTGTGTTTTTTTTACATCTGTTTCTGAAATGTCCCTTACCGACATCCTTTTGGTCTAAAAATCCAGAGATTATAGCTGCCACACCTCTTCAGTACCTTCTCAGCCAATAGAAACATGTCTGTGTATACTGTGTGATTGTATACTGTGTGTGTTTACTGTGTGGCCCCATAATCTCCTATTGCCCGGGGGCCCCATAATCTCCTATTGCCCGGGGGCCCCATAATCTCCTATTGCCCGGGGGCCCCATGAGTTGTCAGTCCGCCCCTGCCTCGTACACACGATCGGACTTTCTGACAACAAAACCGTGGAATTTTGTCCGAAGGGCGCTGGCTCAAACTTGTCTGGCATTCACACAGTCACACAAATGTTGGCCAACAATTACGAACGTAGTGACTGACTAGACGTACTACGTGTTTTTTCAGCTCTTTAGCACCACCCTTTAGGCTCCTTCTGCTAATTCCGTGTTGGTAGAAGTTTGGTGAGTGTTTATTCGTGATTTTCTTTTCGCGTTTTTCATTTATCGCTTTTCAGTTTGTTTCTGAGCGGCCGTTCGTCAACCAGACATGTTGCGGAATCGGAGGAGATAACGTGTTATTTATTATTGGCCTTGGAGTTATTGCTTTGACATTATTTTTTTGGTTGAATAATGATTTGATTTGGTAAATTTTCTATATTTTTGGATGCATAGAATGCACTTGTTGGTAATTTTCTATTGGCAGATAACATGTTTTTTTTTTTTGTTTTTTTTTTTCACGCACAATAAAAAGATTTTGTAGACTAATACTTGGCTATGTGTTTTACTGTAAATGACAGTTTGGGAGTCGGCAGTTACATTTTATAAAATACAATGTAAAATTGACAAGGGACACCAACATAGTTGTATCTTTGATCTTAAAAACTCCAAGATAATGGTGTTGTGGTAACTTGCACAAATAAAAAAAAAAAGCATAATAATAATATTATTCTTGATATCACTAGAAAGAAAAAACATTTGAAAATTTGTTTGCAATAACTCCATCAGTATCACCAGCAAAGCAGATTCATTATTATCCAATTAACCACTTAAGCCCCGGACCAATTTGCAGCCAAAGGACCAGGCCCCTTTTTGCGATTCTGCACTGCGTCGCTTTAACTGACATTGCACGGTCGTGCGACGTGGCTCCCAAACAAAATTGGCGTCCTTTTTTTCCCACAAATAGAGCTTTCTTTTGGTGGTATTTGATCACCTCTGCGGTTTTTATTTTTTGCGCTATAAACAAAAAAAAAATAGAGCAATATTTTTTACTTTTTGCTATAATAAATATCCCCAAAAAGTATATAAAAAAAACATATTTTTTCCTCAGTTTAGGCCGATACGTATTGTTCTACATATTTTTGGTAAAAAAAATCTCAATTAGCGATTATTGATTGGTTTGCGCAAAAGTTATAGCGTTACAAATTTGGGGATAGTTTTATAGCATTTTTATTAATATTTTTTTTTTTTACTAGTAATGGCGGCGATCAGCGATTTTTATTGTGACTGCGACATTATGGCGGACACATCGAACATTTTTGACACATTTTTGGGACCATTGTCATTTATACAGCAATCGGTGCTATTTAAATGCACTGATTCCTGTGTAAATGACACTGGCAGTGAAGGAGTTAACCACTAGGGGGCGGGGAAGGGTTAAGTGTGTGTGTTTTTTTTTACTGTAGGGGGGCTTGGCTTTGCATCTGACTTCACTGATCGGCTTTCCCGATGACAGGGAACAGCCCAATCAGCTTCGCTAGGAAGCACGGGGGCTCTTAAAGGGCCATGTACAGGTACGTGATTGTGCCCAGCTGTGCCATTCTGCCGACGTATATCGGCGTGAGGCGGTCCTTAAGTGGTTAAAGAAGAAGAGAATTTCGAGATTTCATAATTTGTCACGAATGTTAATTCTCCAACGCTAGTTTACAAGACCAACCGCTTCCGGCTCGTCCTTGCTTCCGAGCATGCGTGTTTGTACTTCGGACTTGTGTACACACGATCAGAAAGTCAGACAACAGAAATTTGTTGGCGGAAAATTTGAGAACATGCTAGACAACATTTGTTGGCGGAAAGTCCGACAACAGATGTACGATGGGAGCGTACACACGATCAGACTTACAGCCAACAAGCTCACATCCAACATTTCCTGTCGGAAAATGCGATCGTGTGTAGGCGGCATAAGAGTAAAGGCATGACTTGACAAATGGCTTCGACCAGAGTGAGCAAAAAAGTTGAAGGACAAGGGTGGAAAATGTCTGTTGAATCTCATGGGAATAAACAAATTTCGAATCGTGAATTTTCTTCTGGCTGAGAAAAGTCATAACTAGTCTTATGCCGCGTGCACACGGTCGGAATTCTCGTCGGAAAAAGCTCTGATGGTTTTCCCGTCGGAATTCCAACGGAGTTTCGCTCAAACTGTCTTGCCTACACACGATCACACCAAATCCCGACGGTCAGTAACACAGCGGCATAAAAAACGTTCGACAGCACTATATAGAAGGGAAGTTTAATGCTTCCGAGCATGCGTCGAATTGTTTCCGAGCATGCTTCGGAATTTTACGTGTCGGAATTGCATACACACGATCGGAAAATCCGATAGAAAGGTTTTCCGTCGGAAAAATTGAGAACAGGTTCTCAATTCAAAGTCCGTCGGAAATTCCGACAGAAAAAGACCGATGGGCATACACACGGTCGGAAAATCCGATGAAAAGCTCCCATCGGACTGTTTCCATCGGAAATTCCGACCGTGTGTACGCCGCATTACACCCTTGCACTTGTCAAAGATATGAAAATTGAGACATTGACATGGTACTTGACGGTCTTTCAAAATCAGTCCACGAAGCCACCATTGAAGGGTTGGATGAGTGATTTTTTACTTTCTCGTCCGAACATTCAAAATAAATTCTACAGGCCAGCATAAGACCACTTATTTCTTTTCCATTGGATATGATGAAAGATATACCTATGATTTGTAAATGCAATTATTCTATCTATGCCTTTCATATGTTTTAGCTTCTGCTGCTGTCAATCAAATCCTGTGAGGAGGGAGCAGGGCCGAGCCATGCTGTGTGTGTCTATGGATGCACACAGCCTGGCTTGGGAATCGAGCCCACACGAGTGCCCCTATAGCAAGCGGCTTGCTATGGGGGCACTCGGAAAGGGAGGAGGAGCTGAGAGCGCTGGCTGGGGACTCCAGAAGAGGAGGATCAGGGCCACTAGGTGCAAAACTATTGCGCAGAGACATGTTTGTTATTTTTAGTAAAAAATAAAAATGAACTTTAGAATCACTGTAAGTTCACATGTACAGCTAGGAAAAAAATAAAAAGACAGTTGTTGTCATTCATGGTAAGGTTTCATTTTGTTAAAAAATTTCAATGACAAGGTCCTTCCCCTTCCTCTATACTTCTATGGAGGAAGGGGAAGGATCTTGTCATTGAAAAATTTTAACAAAACGAAACATTTGGCTCCAGTTTTCTTCAACAAAGAGAGTACAATAATGAATTACCCGTCTATAAAAGATTTGGCTAAATCCTCTACTGACTAGACTAGTGAGTGTCTGGAACATTTGCAGTTTGCAGAGGTGAACATGTGCAATGGCGTCCTTATTCCTGCCAAATGACAGTTTGGGCTTTGTTCATAGCTGGACAATAGGGCTGTTATTGTGCTTCAGCTCGTTGCACAAGGTAACTCATAAATACACCCAACGGAGAAGAATGCATGGAAGAGTTACACCCACAGGAGCCTAGCACCCAACAGTCCCTCATTTAGTATCCTTTCAGATGGGCATAGCTTTCAACTCGCAATCTGTGGTGGATCACTTTGTCAGAAGTGATTGGCAGGCGATCGGGAGGCGATATGCCACCTCTTGCATGCCTGATCGAAGAGGGACTTCACACTGAACGCTCTTCTCCCTTCTTCAACTGCGTTCAATGGATATGCATCGCAACCCTATCCCTGAGCTTAGAGCGTTGCTCCAAGCAGCCATCTTTTCCACTCCAGTGACATGCTACATGTGGGTGCCGACCTCTATGGTGCCTGCCATAGGCGTGTCTACAGGGTGTGCCAGGTGTACCTGGGCACACCCTAATCACCTCGTGCAGTACCAATTTCCCCTGCTTCCTGGCTCCCCCTGTCTCTCCCCCCCCCCCCGCAGTGCTGCCAGCTTCCCTCCTCTCCCATTGGCTGCGTGGAATGTTTCAGGAAGGAAAGTGAGGAAAAGGGGGCAGTAAATATTTAATTTAAATTCCCCTTTGTGACATCAGGGGTTAGACTCTTGATATTTCACCAAAGCCCCCCAACAGAGCTGCTAGAAATTTGTAAAAAGAAAAAAATGATATTGTAAAAAATAATACAAATAAAAAACTACTGACACCGTCCACTGCCCTACTGACACCGTCCACTGCTCTACTGACACCGTCCGCTGCCCTACTGACACCGTCCGCTGCCCTACTGACACCGTCCGCTGCCCTACTGACACCGTCCGCTGCCCTACTGACACCGTCCACTGCCCTACTGACACCGTCCACTGCTCTACTGACACCGTCCGCTGCCCTACTGACACCGTCCGCTGCCCTACTGACACCGTCCGCTGCCCTACTGACACCGTCCGCTGCCCTACTGACACCGTCCGCTGCCCTACTGACACCGTCCACTGCCCTACTGACACCGTCCACTGCTCAGCTCATAAACACTCATGTGTGTTTGTGCTCTGGGGTGCACACCCTAATGCAATAGGCTGCACACCCTAATTGTGCCCACCAGTGGTTGGTCGGTTCACGGACGGCAACCACTACCCACCCCGGTCGTCAGCCGGCCAGGACACAAGGGTCACAGGCAACACCCCCCCCCCAGGTGGGTTAGTCAGTAGGTCAGGGGGCTCGCACTTACCTCATCTCGCGGGCAGCGCTGCAGGCGGCAGCTTCTCTCTGGGCTGTTCTCTCTGGCTGCTTCCTCGCTTTCCCTGTGTCTCCTCCCTCCTCCTCCTGTCGGCCAATCCGATCGGTTCTCCTTTCAGCCAATAGGGTGAGGGGTCTCACAACCTGCTTCCTGATTGGCCGGGAGGAGAATCGGTGTTACAATAGCGAAAATTCATTCACACAACTGGGTCGGCTCGAAAAGCAGTGCTCTGCTCCCCGAGTCCACCCTTTTTTGAAGCCCATTAAAGCCTCTGGCTCTATTTACAAGCTTCAAAAAAACTAAAAAAAACACCCCATTGGAATCCATGAGTCCATGTAGATCAGGGGGCCGGATGCATGGATGGGGGGGCGGTGCTCGTGCCTTATAAAGAAAGTATGGTTGAAAGATTCTGCACTCAACAGCCTGTTTGCTAGATCAGAATAGAAAGTAGCCTCACCCTAGAGTCCTCCCAGGCCATGCCAACTGATGCATTTTTCCCCACATGGCTTAGTCATAGAGGTGCCCTGGGAGGAGCCTAGGCTGAGGCCGCTTTCTATTCTGATCTAGCACATGGGCTGTTACAGAGTGCAACATCTTTTAACCATACTTTGTATATAAGACATGGTTGCAGCACAACACCAAAGACTTCTATGGGGTGTGTTGGCAAACAGGAACACCTGCAGAAGGTATCACGCCCTGCTTTTTCTGCCATGAAGCACAGCGTTGTGGTTGCAATAGTGCTAATGGGGTCACCTTCTACATTTCGCCAGATGGCTAAGGTGCATTAAAATGTGTCTCAACTATCTGGTTTACCACACCAGAATGCCCATGTGCAAGGGACTTTACAGGGATAATCCTATAGACCAGTAGCGGCTGGTGCTAAAAAATTTTTGGGGGGCAAACAAACTCCCCCCCTCCCAGGTCCGCCCGCACTCCACGGTAATGGTCGCACTCACCCTTCAATGTCTTCCTCAGATTTTCCTCCCGGCCAAACGGATCCACCTCCTGTCCTGATTGGCCGAGAGGAGAAGCCAGAAGACAATAGCGAATATTCATTTGTTATTGTCACTGCGCCCCGAGACTAACCTTTTTCAAGCCAATTAGAGCCTCAGGCTCTAACCATGTGGCTTGCAAAAAAAAAAATTCATACAAACTGTATGAGTCTGGTGCCCTGAAGGGGGGGTTGATGCCCCTAATGGATCGGGCGCTCAGGCTATAGACTCCGACAGGCCGGTGCCGGGAGGCAGCACAGCAGATAGACATTCCTATGTGCGAGGGGCCTAAAATCTAAAAAAAAATAAACAAAGTTTAAGCTGGATTGGGGTTTACAGTATTATATTGGTATAAAAAGCTGACCTTTAAATATTGAAAACGTGTTCAGGATTTAGAATCTGTCAAACGATGGAGTAATATCATAGATTTATAAATGTTCCTGCTTGTGCAAACAGATTGCTTCAGAGCCATGTCGTCACTCAGCGGCCATTGTTTCACAACATTATGCAATGTGCTTGTTGTGATAATTATTGCAAAACTATATGATTTCCCATTGTTTTTTTTTCCCCATGTAAATCTGTACTCCAGGCAAATATAAAAGACAAAAAATAAAAATAAAAAGGCAAACATATGAGTTGTCACCTGACCAAAATAGAAAAGAGAAATCTTTGAATGGGGACACTATTATAACAGGACACTCTTCCTACTTTCATCTTAATTCCTATTGTGTCTACAGGACAGGCAGTGAAGGGAATTCTCCCCAATGGGACACAGATTGTGAAAAAATAAATAAAAAATTAATAGTGGTTTAAGCCATTTTCTACTTTTTATCTAAAGCCAACTTTTTTTTTTAAATTTGGCTTTAGATAAACTTTAACCGCTTCAGCCCCGGAAGATTTTACCCCCTTCCTGACCAGAGCACTTTTTGCGAATTCGGCACTGCGTCGCTTTAACCAGGACCGTTTTTAAGGCAGTGCGAAAGGGGCAGCTGCCCTGGGCCCCATTATTGTTGTGGGGCCCAAAGCAGCTGCCTTATTAAACCCAGTTTAATAGTGCACCTCACCACCCCAGTCCATGATGTGCAGGCAGCAAGGAGATGATGTGCTGTAACCTTTAGCAACCAGTGAGCAGTAATGCTGTGCACTAACCTCTTGCAACCAATCAATGAGTGGTAAGCATATGCAGTTACCTCTAGGAACCAATCAGTGAGCAGTAATAATGTGAAGTAACCTCTAGCAACCAATTAGTGAGTGGTATTGATGTACAGTAATCTCTAGCAACCAATCAACAAGCAGAAGTCATGTGATGTAACATCTAGAAAAGAAACAGTGAGCCATAATGTGTGCCGTAACCTCTAGCAGTCAGTGAGCGGGAATGATACACTGTAACCTCTGGCAACCAATCGCAATCGCTGCCTGATCTGTTTCAGTAAACTGATTTTGAGTCCAGCTGCTATTTATTGTATGTCTCAAACATGTGGAGAGCGAAATTGCATGGAAGGGGGGCCCAAGAAAATGTTTGCCCAGGGTCCAGTCAATATTAAAGACGGCCCTGGCTTTAACTGACAATTGCGCGGTCGTGTGACGTTGTACCCAAACAAAATTGACGTCCTTTTTTTCCCACAAATAGAGCTTTCTTTTGGCGGCATTTGATCACCTCTGCGGTTTTTATTTTTTTTGCGCTATAAACAAAAACGAGCGTAAATTTTGAGAAAAAAGCAATATTTTTAACTTTTTGCTATAATAAATATCCTAAGTAGATGCAGCGCTAATACAAATGTATGAATATCACAAATGTTACGTGAAAAATAATCTTTCTGTGAAAAAAGAATAAATGACAAATAAAAAGTGGTGTTTTTTCTTCCCTTACCAGTGTATGGACTTAATGATTAACGGGACTTATTTGTCATTTATTTTTCACCAAATATATGGTCGCTAATTATATTTTTTGATTTTTTTATCACATATGGATTGAAATAATATTGCAATTTTGCTTCAGTTATAGTTTTTTAATCTTTCACTAGCATATGTTTATATGTTTATTCTTTTTTCACAGAAAGATTATTTTTCACCTAACGTTTGTGATATTCATACATTTGTATTAGCGCTGCATCTATTTTGGATTGTTATTGTTATTTTAGTTTGGTACTAGACTTTAAGGTGCTGGCAACTTTTTTTTGATTCAATCACTATTCTGTATCACATATTAATCTTCTAGTGCAGCTCCAGCCTTCGGGCTTTCTCTTTATTCTATAATAAATATCCCCCAAAAATATATAAAAAAACATTTTTTTCCCTAAATTTAGGCCGATACCGATAATATTTTTGGTAAAAAAAATCGCAATAAGCGCTTATTGATTGGTTTGCGCAAAAGTTATAGCGTTTACAAAATAAGGTTAGTTTTATGGCATTTTTATTATAAATTTTTTTAAATTATTAGTAATGGCGGCGATCTGCGATTTTTATCGTGACTGCGACATTATGGAGGACACATCGGACACTTTTGACACTATTTTTGGACCATTGTCATTTATACAGCGATCAGTGCTATAAAAATGCACTGATTACTGTGTAAATGACACTGGCAGGGAAGGGGTTAAACGCTAGGGGGCAATGAAGGGGTTAAGTGTGTCCTAGGGAGTGATTCTAACTGTGGTTGGGTGGGCTTCCACTCACATGACAGTCATGTCACAAGGCAGAACGGGGAGCGGTTTACATAGGCATCTCCCTGTTGTGCGGCTCCGTGACACGATCGCCGGGAGACTGGCGAACATCGAGTCCGCAGGTCACGCTGGCACGGTCACGATGTACACTGTGGGGGTGCGCGCGCCTTCTAACCACACCAATTTAAAGGGGACGTACAAGTACACCCATTTGCCCACCGCTGCCATTGTGCTGACGTATATCGGCGGGCAGCGGTCGGTAAGTGGTTAAAGCCTAAGGCCCCTTTCACACAGGTGCCTCCATGGGACGGAATCTGCTTGCTCAGCGGGGTACCGCTCTGCTGATCTGCGCTGAGCGGAGACGGACACAGCCCCGCTCTCCTCTATGGGGGAGATCGGGTGAAAATGGACCGCCTTACTGTTTTCATCCAATCATATCTTATCTGCCAGACAGATGGAAAATAGGACCGCCATCCGCCTGGATTTTGCGGACAGGATCGGATGGTGGCGGATGCCAGCGGACATGTCACCTCTGACATCTGCTGCTTCATAGGGGTGAATGTAGGGTCCGATCAGGTCCGCCTGAAAAACTACGTTAAAGGGCCCAAACTCCAGTCTTAAAAATGTAATCTGTCCACCTTCTATAGGAGATGGAGAATATACAGCTAGTTTTTCTAGAGATCCAGGCTTCTTCCTAGCCAGTTCCAGTTGTGATAATTAGTCCCCCAAAGCCGCTCTTCTTGCTGGTCTTCAGAAGGTCTTGCTACTACCCCCCCCCCCCCCCCCAAACCAGTGTTATCATGTACAGGGCAGGCCCAGCGGCCACTGCTGGTCCTGCATTGTACGTGCTGTTGTAAAATTGCTCAATCTGCTTTTAAAAGAGGAGTAAGGAATGTATGACTTTCCATTAAGGCCTCGAGAACACTGGATGGTTTACCATCTCTCCTAGAAGCCTTTCCTCCTGTCGGCAGCTTTTTGTCTAAAAGAACGCTTGGCGCTTGGTAAGTGTGTTTAACCACTTCAATACCAGGCACTTAGACACCTTCCTGCCCAAGCCAATTTTAAGCTATCAGCTATCTTTGAATGACAATTGCGCGGTCATACAACACTGTACCCAAACAGAATTTTTATAATTTTGTTCCCACAAATAGAGCTTTCTGTTGGTGGCATTTGATCACCTCTGCGATTTTGATTTTTTGCGCAACAAAAAAAAAAAAAACGAAAATTTTGAAAAAAAAAAAAAAACAAGTTTTTCTTGGTTTCTGTTAAAATTTTTTGTAAATAAGTATGTTTTCTTCTTCAATGATGGGCACTGATATGGCTGCACTGACGGGCACTGATAAGGCGGCACTGATGGGCACCGATGAGGTGGCACCAATGAGGTGGTACTGATGAGGTGGCACTGATGGGCACTGATAAGGCGGCACTGATGGGCACCGATGAGGTGGCACCAATGAAGTGGTACTGATGAGGTGGCACTGATGGGCACTGATAGGTGGCACTGATGGGCACTGATAGGTGGCACTGGTATGCAGCACTGATGGGCACTCATAGGTGGCACTGATGGGCACTCATAGGCGGCACTGATGGGCACTTATGGGTGGCACTGATGGGTACTTATGGGTGACACGGATAGGTGGCATGGGTGGGCACTGATGGGCACTGATAGGTGGGCACTGATGGGCACAGATGGGCACTGATAGGTGGCACTGCTGGACACTGATGGGTGGCACTGATGACACTGATGGGTGGCATTGCTGGGCATCACTGATTTTTTTTGGGTACATAATGGTGCCAGTCAGTGCCCATTTGTTGGCACTGACTGGCACAGATTGGGCATCATTTTCACATGTGGATGGCCATGGGGTACATACCTGACCATCCACATGTTGCCCACTTCCCTGGTGGTTCTAGTGGAGTCCCTGGTGGTCCAGTGCAGGCATCTGAGGGGGGGGGGGCTGCGCTGATAAACAATCAGCGCAGACCCCCCCTGTCAGGAGAGCCGCCGATCGGCTCTCCTCTACTCACTTCTGTCAGACTCGAGTGAGGAAAATCCGATCACCGGCTTTTCCTGTTGACATCGTGATCAGCCATGATTGGACACGGCTGATCACGTGGTAAAGAGCCTCCGCCGGGACCAGAGGGGGATGAGTCAGGACGTGCGGACGTAGTTACGCACGGGGGGAGGGGCCTGAAGCAGCGGGCGGCCTGAGCGAACGCTGACCGCAAGGAGGACAGACGCCGGCGCTCCATGGAAGGTAGGCGCCGTGCACCTCCGAGCGACAGCCCTACGCTCAGGAACACTTTCTAAGGACCGGAGCCTGCTGACTGGCGCCGTGGCGCCCGACGCCCGGGATTCCCCTGCCTCCTGCACGTCAAGCCCTCCTCCTCGCCGACCCAGACCTCCGATGCTTCCCTTCTCGGCCGTATGAAGTGCAAGGACCGTGAGTAAAACTTGAATACTAATCCCCCTCCAGAAGGGGGAAGGCTCTCTAAACTTCCCTAAACTGGCAGCATGAGGTAAGCAGGTTTTTGTTACTATCCATATCTACCTGTTACCCATATAAGGAGGAATTCATCAAGGGACTCTGTTTTGTTTCTTTTTTTTTTTTTTCTTCTAAGTCTGCAACTGGAATAGCGGTCTGCTGGGGTCAATGAACGCCTCAAATACTGGTCCTATTAGGACATATTGACATTTTCTCAGCTGCCGGTATATGTTCTCCTGTTTACCCCCGGAGGCTGAGGGTTGCATTTTGTATATACACCTCTGATAACGGCAGGAACGTCGCCCATCTGGGTCATGACAGGTCCTCCCTAGCAGCATTTACAGAAACAGGTTTATGGCCACCAAGAGGACCAACGGTACCCCAACCGACCAGAAACCCGGTTCAAGGCGAACCTTAAGCTCTAAATGCACAACCCCCATATAGCTTTACTGCTCTCTACAGAGCAAGGAGACCTTAGACCCCAGTTCGCGACGGCGCAGCTTTCACCCACCGCACCTCAGGGGGAGAACTGTATCCCTTCCAGGGTAAAGGGGATAAGGAGGGGGATCTTGGGGCCGGTAGGGAAAGTTACTGCATTTACTAGTGGTGTTTTTTTCTCCTTGCTGTCCTCTTGCCCACCCTGCCCTTCCCCTTAGTGCTTCGGTGGATATTACTTAGCCCTAGCTTACCACCCCCACTTGGCTCTCCATTTCCCGTAACTATACTAACCCCCTTGAGGGATTTATTTTAAATCTATAAGTTTGGGTTAAGCCTTCCTCTTCACCCCTAGAGGGCGCAGGTAGGGGACTGATCGTAGGCCTTACGTGAAGGAGGAGGGCGAGACCCCGAGATTCGGGAGTCCCCTTCTAAGGGTACGTACATTCAACTGTGGAGCTCTAGACGGGCTGTACCAACGGGCCAGAGGCAATTTTCTGGACAGTTTTACAGGGGAGCCTCTGTCCCCCACAGCCTGAGATTTACAACGAGCCGTAAGGCAAATATCCGGCTGAACTTCTGGTAGAGAACCACATCTGCAGGAGTTAGAAGAAGAGGAACAGGAATTGGGCTCGGAGGAGGCAGGGTGGAAAAAGGCGAGTAACCCAAAATAAATTGGGGAAGTACCCTCTCCAGCAAGCTGGGGAGGAGAATCAGAAAACCTCCTAAAGGAAACATGAGTAAACCATCTAAAAAAGCCCCCCCCAAAACCCCTAAACCCGCGGCCAGTGACATAAAACAATACATGAGATCCGGATCCAGCCCACAACCGCTCAATGCAGACCACCAATCTAAAGCTATGACAGACAAAAAGAAAGTTAAAGATAAAAAAGCAGATCAGACACTCGATCAGACCCTATTGGAACAGACGATGGAAAGCGAGACGAACGGAAGCAGGCCTTCTGAACGTGAGGCTGAGGCACAGGGCCCTACAAAGAAAGAAATGGAGGAAATGCTCCAGA
>CM053034.1:216342648-216367012 GCA_028564925.1 Lithobates sylvaticus | reverse complement strand
CACGGGGGAGGGGCCTGAAGCAGCGGGCGGCCTGAGCGAACGCTGACCGCAAGGAGGACAGACGCCGGCGCTCCATGGAAGGTAGGCGCCGTGCACCTCCGAGCGACAGCCCTACGCTCAGGAACACTCTCTAAGGACCGGAGCCTGCTGACTGGCGCCGTGGCGCCCGACGCCCGGGATTCCCCTGCCTCCTGCACGTCAAGCCCTCCTCCTCGCCGACCCAGACCTCCGATGCTTCCCTTCTCGGCCGTATGAAGTGCAAGGACCGTGAGTAAAACTTGAATACTAATCCCCCTCCAGAAGGGGGAAGGCTCTCTAAACTTCTCTAAACTGGCAGCATGAGGTAAGCAGGTTTTTGTTACTATCCATATCTACCTGTTACCCATATAAGGAGGAATTCATCAAGGGACTCTGTTTTGTTTCTTTTTTTTTTTTTTTCTTCTAAGTCTGCAACTGGAATAGCGGTCCGCTGGGGTCAATGAACGCCTCAAATACTGGTCCTATTAGGACAAACTGACATTTTCTCAGCTGCCGGTATATGTTCTCCTGTCTACCCCCGGAGGCTGAGGGTTGCATTTTGTATATACACCTCTGATAACGGCAGGAACGTCGCCCATCTAGGTCATGACAGGTCCTCCCTAGCAGCATTTACAGAAACAGGTTTATGGCCACCAAGAGGACCAACGGTACCCCAACCGACCAGAAACCCGGTTCAAGGCGAACCTTAAGCTCTAAATGCACAACCCCCATATAGCTTTACTGCTCTCTACAGAGCAAGGAGACCTTAGACCCCAGTTCGCGACGGCGCAGCTTTCACCCACCGCACCTCAGGGGGAGAACTGTATCCCTTCCAGGGTAAAGGGGATAAGGAGGGGGATCTTGGGGCCGGTAGGGAAAGTTACTGCATTTACTAGTGGTGTTTTTTTTCTCCTTGCTGTCCTCTTGCCCACCCTGCCCTTCCCCTTAGTGCTTCGGTGGATATTATTTAGCCCTAGCTTACCACCCCCACTTGGCTCTCCATTTCCCGTAACTATACTAACCCCCTTGAGGGATTTATTTTAAATCTATAAGTTTGGGTTAAGCCTTCCTCTTCACCCCTAGAGGGCGCAGGTAGGGGACTGATCGTAGGCCTTACGTGAAGGAGGAGGGCGAGACCCCGAGATTCGGGAGTCCCCTTCTAAGGGTACGTACATTCAACTGTGGAGCTCTAGACGGGCTGTACCAACGGGTCAGAGGCAATTTTCTGGACAGTTTTACAGGGGAGCCTCTGTCCCCCACAGCCTGAGATTTACAACGAGCCGTAAGGCAAATATCCGGCTGAACTTCTGGTAGAGAACCACATCTGCAGGAGTTAGAAGAAGAGGAACAGGAATTGGGCTCGGAGGAGGCAGGGTGGAAAAAGGCGAGTAACCCAAAATAAATTGGGGAAGTACCCTCTCCAGCAAGCTGGGGAGGAGAATCAGAAAACCTCCTAAAGGAAACATGAGTAAACCATCTAAAAAAGCCCCCCCCAAAACCCCTAAACCCGCGGCCAGTGACATAAAACAATACATGAGATCCGGATCCAGCCCACAACCGCTCAATGCAGACCACCAATCTAAAGCTATGACAGACAAAAAGAAAGTTAAAGATAAAAAAGCAGATCAGACACTCGATCAGACCCTATTGGAACAGACGATGGAAAGCGAGACGAACGGAAGCAGGCCTTCTGAACATGAGGCTGAGGCACAGGGCCCTACAAAGAAAGAAATGGAGGAAATGCTCCAGAAGATGGAAAACTCCATCAAAGGGGAATTTACCCTCCTCAGAGAAGACTGGGGCCACCTGCTAGGAAGGGTTGAAACTGTGGAGAAGAAGGTGGAAGGTCAGGAACACGAGACTCTCGAACTGAAGGAGCAAATACGAGTATTACACCTGAAACAAAGGGACACCCTATATAAGCTGGAGGACATTGAAAATAGAAACAGGAGACAGAACATTAGGGTGAAAATGGTCCCCGAGAAGGAAGGAGAGGATTTAAGGGACATTATATTTCTAATACTCAGCCCGCTCATAGCAAAAAACCGTGAAAATTTCCCTAAAATCGAGAGAGTCCATCGACTGGGTAGAAGGCAAACAGTAGAGTCTGGTAGACCCAGAGATATTATCGTTAGGTTTAGACACTACGAGGACAAGGCGGAAATCTGGGCAAAATTATATCGGAGCCCCCCCTTGAATTTCGAAGGCACTGCAGTCCAAATTTATTCGGATTTATCCCCCCAGACTTTAGAAAGACGCAGGCAGCAGAGGCCTTTATTAGAAGCTTTGCGATCTGCAAATATAAAATACACTTGGGGGTTCCCGGCAAGCTTAATTGGCAACAAGGATGGGCGTTCCGCCAGATTGTGCTTCCCGGAGGAGGTGCCAGACTTTTGCAGCAAAATGGGCATCCAAGTCCCGGCTTTGCCAGGATGGGTAGAGGGGGGAGAGAATGGCTAATCTCCTGAGGAGGAGCTGAGGAGGAGGGGGGGCGGGGGGGTCTGTTCGGGATTCGGCCGTGTAGGTACCAGGATGGCAGGGAACCATATCATTTCTTTTTCCGCTTGCTGCTCCCCGATTATTGAATACTATCGGGAGAATGGCTGGACTTTCCAGCCACTCAGTGCCCCACCCCTCCTGAGATGGTAGGAGAGACGTAGGAGGCCAGACATTTGAATGGCCCCCAGCGACTCCAAGACCCTAGAGAGGGACAGGGTGGGAGGGGAGGGGAGGGTGGGGGGGGGGGGGGTGGGGATGGGGGGTAGGGGGGGAGGGAGGGAGGGGGGTGGGGGGTGGGGGTCTCGTCCGCGTCACCCCGACACCGTGTGAATACTGACATTAAAAGCCTCGTTATTGCTACAGGATGACCTTGATTAAATTTGTATCCTATAATGTAAAGGGACTTAATCTCCGGGCTAAAAGACAAAAGATTCTTGAGGAGTTGAGGGCTTACGGGGCTGGTGTGGTCTTCCTCCAGGAGACACACCTGTCTAGGATGTCCAATATTCAATTAGCCTCGGGTCAGTACCCATCTTGGTATTATGGTGACGCCATTATCAATAGGGCAAGGGGGGTGGCCATCGGATTCTCTAGAGATATACAGTTTCAAGTGGAGAGTAGGGTGGAGGATCCAGAGGGTAGATTTTTGTTTCTGAGAGGTTCGCTTGGCGGCAATAAATATACTTTCGCAAACATATATGCCCCCAATATTAAACCGATTAAATTTCTGAAAGAGATTCTGTCCAAATTAAGAGACTTTAGACAGGGGTATGTCATCTTGATGGGGGACTTCAACTTTTGTATGGACCCGGACCTCGATTGTACGTCCCGTGCTCGTGGGATATGTAAGGAACAACTTAAAATGATCAAGCAGAACTTGAGGGCCAATCAGTTGGTTGACGTTTGGAGGATACAACACCCTGGAGACAGGGATTACACCTTCTATTCCCACGTGCACGGGACGTACTCTCGATTGGATCATATTTTTATCGATCATGCCCTCTTAGAACGAGTTAAGGGCACGAAGGTGGAGATTGTTTCCATATCAGACCACGCCCCAGTTTCAATGGTTCTGGATTGCCCCGAGCTACAGGCCCCCCCATCGAGTTGGAGACTGAATGAGGAACTCCTCCACGATGAGGAAATAGTCGAGCAAATTAAAAACGAAATAAACTCTTTCTTCGAAATCAATGACAATGGGGAGGTATCGGGGTCAACTCTATGGGACGCCCACAAATCCTATATAAGAGGGATCTTAATTACAAAGGGGGCTTGGAAAAAAAAAGAGAGTAGGAAAAAAAAAAATGCCCTGGTAGAAGAAATAAAAACTGCGGAGCAGATCCACAAATCCACTACCGCACCAAATAGGGACCTTTACTCAAAAATTATCTCCCTTAGGGAAGACTTAAAAGACCTGATGGAACAACAAATAAAACAAACATCGGATTTAGTGGCTAAGGAGAGGTACATTTGGAGTAACAAATCCGGAAAATATTTGGCCAGAACTCTCCGTAATAAAAAGTCCCGTAATTACATCGAAAGAATTAGAAACAAAAAAGGAGATATTAGGTACCCATCTAGGGACATCGCCGAATCTTTTAGAGCCTATTTCGAAGATGTTTACTCGGCGGAACCGCAGGGGATCAGATCTGATAGGGCTACGAAGGGGGAAAGATTTCTGAACAACGCAGGTCTCCCAAAGCTCCCAACGGAGATAAGTGAGGGGCTAGATAGTCCCTTTACGGAAGACGAAATTAAAAGGGCCCTGATGGGATCTCCCAAGGGTAAGAGCCCGGGCCCGGACGGGTTCACTAATTTGTACTACAAGACTTTCCAGGAGGTATTAATCCCCAGAATTTGCGCATATTTTAACGGACTCGGTCAGAGCTTCGGAATGTCGACTGAGTCTCTGGCCGCGGACATCACCATGATCCTGAAGGAGGGGAAGGATGGATCAGTGTGCTCGAGCTATAGGCCAATCTCGCTCCTAAATGCCGATACCAAATTATACGCTAAGGTTCTGGCCGAGAGGATTAGGGGCCACTTGAGCACACTGGTCCATCCCGACCAGGTGGGATTTGTCCCGGGTAGAGAGGGACGGGACAACGGAATCCGAGCGCTGCTGGTAATTCATAAGATCAGGAAAGCAGGGTCCCCAGGTCTACTCCTGTCGATAGACGCTGAGAAAGCGTTCGACAGGGTAGACTGGGGACTCATGTTCCAAACCTTAACCCATATGGGTTTTGGGTCCAAGATCATTCAAAAAATTGCTGTACTGTATGCCCACCCAACAGCTAGGATTAAAATAAACGGAACAACCTCCCGGCCGTTTCATATGAAAAACGGTACCAGGCAGGGATGCCCGCTGTCCCCCCTTTTATTCATTTTGACCCTGGAGCCTCTGTTGTCCACAATAAGGGGACATCCGGGAATACATGGGGTAACAGCAGAAGACGAGGAACATAAATTGGCGGCATTCGCAGATGACGTTTTGTTCTTCTTGGGAAACCCACAGACATCCATGCCACTCCTGATGAAAGTCCTGAGACAATACGGGGAGATCTCTAATTTTAAAATCAACTCCTCCAAGACATTTATTTTGAATGTCAATGTTTCAAGTTCGGCTCAGCAGAGCCTGGAGGGGCGATTCGGGTTTCCCTGGAAGCAACAAATTAAGTATCTGGGAATAACCCTATCTAGGTCCCTGAAGGCAATGTTCAATATTAATTACCTCCCCCTATTAGATGATATCGCTAAAAAATGCAAAGAATTCAATAATAGACCTTTGACGTGGCTGGGGAGGATCAACTCCGTAAAAATGATGATCTTACCACTAATCTCTTATAAATTCCAGATGCTCCCAATCCCCCTATCGGTAAACTATTTAAGAAAGTTAAATTCCCTAATTATGAATTTTATTTGGAGACATAGGAAGCATCGTATAGCATTGCGTACCTTAAAGCAAGAAAAAAATAAAGGTGGCTTAGCGGTCCCTGATATTGAAAATTATTATCAAGCAGCCGTCCTCTCAAGAATCCCCGAGTGGGGGGCAGATCATAGTGACAAAAGATGGGTAAAACTAGAAAAATCACTAAGCAATTTACAATTGGGTACCCTTATATGGAACCCACCTCATCACAGGTCTTTGGGAGAGAACACGCACGCCATAACCATTAACACATTGCGCATTTGGGACAGGGTTTATAAGCACTTAAACGGAGAGTTTAATTCACCACTAATAGCACTTAGAAACAATGAATATTTCCAGCCAGGGAGGGTAACGGTGGGAGGGGGATGGGTTAAAAAAGAGGGCACATGTTTGAAAGACATAATGCATAACGGTAGGATATTATCACTCACAGAACTTCGGAAAAAAGGTGACATGTTCAAGATGGATGATTGGAGGTATTTGCAATTATGCCACTTTCTAAGTAGCCTTCCCCAACCGATTAGGGCCGCGGACGATCTGACCCGAATGGAGCGGGTTTTCACGGCCGCTAAGGGGAGGAAAATGATCTCCAAAATATATAAACTACTAATAGAGGGAAGTGACAGGGGAATACCTCCATTCATCCAAAAATGGGAGAGAGATTTGGGCACTAAAGTAGATGCACTCACGATAGGCAAGATAATGAAACTAACCCATAGGTCTGCTATAGATTCTAGGTCAGCTGAATCAAATTATAAAGTCATGTCTCGGTGGTACATTACCCCGGCTAAGTTAAGCAAGTTTCTCCCGGGCTCTTCGGAGGCCTGCTGGAGGGGATGCCCTGAGAAAGGGACCATGGCCCACCTGTGGTGGGATTGCAGTAAAATTAAGATCTACTGGGCCAAAATTATAGGCTATGTGAAGGAAATTACGGGTAACGAACTCGATAACGATCCGTGGGTCATTTTGCTGCATGGCACCAGAGAAGGGTTAAAACAATATGAGAGGTCACTGGTCCCGCACCTTCTAAATGCTGCCAAGCGAACGATAGCTAGAAACTGGGGCAATCACGATAGCCCACATGTCTGGGAATGGATCGATAGGGTTGAAGATACACGCCAGATGGAGATTTTAAGGACTAGGGCTGAAGAAAGGATGGGGGATATGGAAAAAATAAAATGGGAAGGCTGGCAGAAATTTAAAAAAACCTGGAGCTTTGTAGAAGCAGTTAGGATTCAGCTATAGCCATCGAGGAGACGGATATCCTGTGGCAAACAGACGGTTGAGCCGTGGTGCCGGGGTGACGCGGAGGAAGGGAGGGATGGGTGGTAGGGGATAAAATGACTACAGGGAATGAGAGGGGGGAGAGGCAGCTTTATAGTTTCTTTTTGGGTGTTGTATGATGTATTCTCCTCTTTTTGATAAATCATAAGCAAGTAAAGCCACAATGATGTGACGATCAAATGGGACAGTGATGAACGGACAAGTTGATTCGGGTCCCTTGCGAAAGGCTGAACTGACGTGGCATAAAAAAAAAAAAAAAAAAAACAAAAAGAATCAAAAAAGAAAAAAAAATTTGTAAAAAAAAAATAAAGGAATAGTAGTGGTAAAAAAGCACTTGTGGATTTAACCAATCTTATTTATTTGTACAATTCTTCTTTAAGGAGGTGTGGCAGGGGTGTGTCCTATGCCTGCTTACTTTTGCTGATAGGTGTCCCTCATTCCCATCTCAAAAAGTTGGGAGGTTTGGTTTAGCACATTTAGGCTCATCAAGCACTTGTAATAATCAACCATAAAAGTGTGGCGCTTATATGTTTCATAGTATATATCTCTGTGACATAGAAGTTGAACAAAAGCAACAAAAAAATAACTAAAGAATAAATGTAAGACAAGTCATCAAGCACTTTGGCGTTAATTCGTTTAATTGGCCAAAATAATAATTTATTCTGGCCATTGAAAGGAATTAACGCTCAAGTGCTAGATGCGCCTAGTGCTTAGGTGTGTATACACACATTTACACGTGTTTAGAGACAAAAAAAACGGCAGACCCCTTAAGCCCCATACACACGCGCGGACAATCCGTGGACCAGGTCCGTCGGACCATGTCCGTCATACTTTGTCTGATG
Organism: Lithobates sylvaticus; assembly: GCA_028564925.1. Classification (NCBI taxonomy): domain Eukaryota; kingdom Metazoa; phylum Chordata; class Amphibia; order Anura; family Ranidae; genus Lithobates; species Lithobates sylvaticus. The sequence continues at coordinate 216,359,440 of CM053034.1, read as the reverse complement.
TTGGTTTTGCGTACACACGATCGGACAAAGTTGTCGGAAAATCCGATCATTCTGAACGTGGTGACGTTTGTTGCCTACGACGGGACTACGTAGAGGCTAGTAGCCAATAGCTTTGGTCTTGTAATGTGATCTGAGCATGCGTAGCACTTTGTCCGGTCGGACAAGCGTACACACGCTCGGATTTGGTGTGATCGGACCGGGTTGAAGGGAAATCTTTCCAGCAGGAGATAAGACTTTGTCCGACGGACAAACCGACGAACACTGTCCGATGGTGCATACACACGGTCTGATTTTTCAACAACCTTGTCCGATCGGACCAAATTGATGAAAAAGTCCGACCGTGTGTATGGGGCTTAACAGTCACGTTAAAAGTGTCCAGTGTGCATGAGGCCTATATCATCCCTTTATAAAATAATCGCCTTATACTCATTATCTGCTTGGTTTGTTGGTTGGGACAAATTTATTATCAATTAATAATAATTTATCCACTTTAAACTGATCTCTTTAGGCTGGTTCACATTTTAGCGATCTGTTGCCAGTGCACCAAACAACTACATGCGCATTGTGGCGTCCTACGTTGTGCTTTGCATTCTACTGTACAGTGTGTTGAGTTCAGGGGCGTATCTACCGCAAGGCAAACAAAGCGTTTGCCTCGGGCGTAATTTTTCAGGGGGGCGGCGTCTGTACCAGGATGATGCCTGCAGCTGCAGGCATCACCCCAGGATCGTTTTTTAGAGCTCTCTTGTAATAGCAATCAGAGCAGCTTACTAGCCACTCGATTGCTATTACAAGCAGCGGGAGGGGACGTCACACCATCCTGCCGCCTTCTGCGGCTCTCTCTGGCTCTCCAGTCCCACCAGTAGACACGAGTGACCAGCCAGCGCGTTCGCTGGCTGTCTGGACAGCCAAGCAAAGCCAGGAACGGCTTTTCTTAAAAATAAACCGCAAAGCCACCGATCTTGGTGTTTTGAATGCTTTCAAGTGCAGAGGAGGGATTTGGGGTCTTTAAGACCCCAGATCGCTCCATAAAGAGTACCTGTCACTGCAGTGGTGGCCCGTGCATTGAGGGCGCACAGGCACCGCCCCCCCTTTCCCTGCTGCTTTTGAAGCATGTGATTAGAGACAGAGGTACAGTGGCGGCAATTGATGTTTTTTTTTCAGGTTGTTTGCTCCCCCCTAAAAAATTTGAGCACCAGCCGCCACTGTGTCACACTGCCTATTGCTGTCACAAGGATGTTTACATTCCTTCTGACAGCAATAAAAGTTATTAAAAAATAAATAAATTAAGCAACAGTGTAAAAAAAAATTAAAAAAAAAAAAATTATTAAAAAAAATTTAATGTAAGTACTCCTGTCCTGGGGTCCTGGCAAATGTGAAAGCGTGTGTTAGTCCCGCATGCACGCAAACATCGATCGTCCCACATATGTGAGGTATCCCCGCGAACATCAGATCATGGGCAGTAGCTCTAGCACCAAACCTCCTGTGTAAATATAAAGTGGTAACCTGTAAACCAGGGGTAGGCAACCTCGGCCCTCCAGCTGTGGTGAAACTACAAATCCCATCATGCCTCTAGGAGCCACGCCTGTGATTGTCAGGGTCTTGCAATGTCTCATGGACTTGTAGTTTCACCACAGCTGGAGGGCCGAGGTTGCCTACCCCTGCTGTAAAGGCTTTGAAAGCAATTGCCTATGGATAATAACATTTACGGTGTTTGTTGCTGTTGCACAGGTGTGCGCAATTTTAAATCGGCTGGAATGGGACGAATGTAGATGGAGGGGGGCGTCTGGTTTTAGTATGGCCTAGGGCAGCACAAAACCAAAATACACCACTGGGTGGATTGCCGTTCACAAAGTATGGCACTACAACAAGGCACCACACATATTGTAGAAGAGGTGCAGTGCCACGTGTTATGGGAACGTGTAGTTTCTGCAATGCAAGTGGTTTTGTAAATAAGCACCCATTCAGGTGTGGCATCAGATATGATGCCACATATAGTGAATCACTCAGCAACTCTAAATTAAAACTACCTGTGTAGTTTAGCCCAAAGGCTTGTGTCAAACCAACTATATAGCAGAGATGAGAAGCAAATACAGATTTCCCCAATTATCATTTTTGGAAATCTGTGGTTGGTTTAGTCATTGGTGCTGTAGCTGGAAACAATGTTGCATTGATGGATCTTGAATAATCACACACTACTTCAATCATGTGTCACTGATCACTATAAGATTCCACCACATCCCAGATAGCAAGCAATTAAGCTGCAAGTTTAAAAAATGACTTGCTAAGCTATTGCTAGACCTGCCAGGCTTCACAAGTTTGTTGCACAATTGCAGCAAGTCCGCATTGCATGACTCCAGATCAACTTTCTTTGCAAACATTCTGCAAGTCTGCTGCAAGTTCCGCTTCCGTTATGTTGTGCAATAGTCCTCCCACCACAGGGGTCACTGTGACTTGCAGAACTCTTACTGAAGACTGACCACTGCCACTTTGCTCTTGCTAGAGACTTTCACACAAATTTTCTACAAATTGGAAAAGTGCCAACTAGAACTCGTTCTCCAAGTGCTTTACAAGTGTACAACTTGCCAGTGAAAATGTGCAGCATTTTTGTGGCAAGTTATCCTTGCTATTTGGGATACTAATTGTGTAGCATATTTAGGGAGGTATTTGTTCCTTTTTTTTAGCGCAGTACTCCCCAAAGTAGTCAATATTGACTTGCAAAGAGATTAATCAAGGCTGGGGTCAAAAAGGGCTGTCAGGGCTTGGTTCAGACCTTCCTTCTCTGAGTTGGCTGCTCCTCTGTCGGCTAATTCCCAGCTCCTATCTCTCCACAGTTACTCAGCTGTTGATGATATCCTGCTCGTCAGTCCTGCCTACTTAAGCCGCCCAGTCCAGAGGTTCTCTACCTTTGCCTTGGTCAACATTACAGAAATTATCCCCTGCGATCCTGTTCAAGACTTGCTTTGCTGGCAAACCCTTCTGGCTCCAGATCCTGCTTGCTGTTCCACTACATTGATCCTTGACTTGGCTTGGCTGACTATCCGTTCCGGTTACTGAACTTTGGCTATGTTTTGACTAGGTTTGTTCTTTTTACTTTTATTATTAAACAAGTGTGATTTAACTGTACCTCTGTCTCGGCCTGATTTCATGGTTTCTGACAAGGGGTCGGTAAATATCTTGGGTGTCAATGGATGGTTGGTTAATGATGGAGGGTTTCACTTTGGGTAGACTCTGAAAGCACTATAGCACCCGAAGGGAGTGATACCTCCTGATCTTGCAATATATCTGACTCACTCTGTATGCTTTGAATATGTATCCCCCCCCCCCCCCCCATTTCTTTCTTTTTTCCTTTTGTTATGTTCTGGTCAAAATACGCCATTTTCTTTTCTGTGATGGTTCTGTAATTAATGGACATTCTGTTTACTACCATGTTACCTGTTTGTGTAAACGTTTTTTCACTATGATTTTAATTTGCTATCTTTTATAACTAATAAAAGTTACCTGTTAAAAAAAATAATGGAGTGTTGATTTGAAGATCAGTTTATCTTCTGTGGTCTCTGTTGATCTCCACACCAGCCCTTAGTCCTAAAGGTGAGGTGTCTGGTCACAAGACAGTGTTGCTTAGGGTTAAATGGTCAGTTGCCAGAAAGGGCAGCCTTGAGTTGTTTCTAGACTAATTTACAAGCACCCTTTGTGTTGTGTGTCTATGTCCTTCCACTTTTCCCCTTTCCAGGAAGGATATACATTTGTATTCACTTCCCAGACCGAGCATACCGGTAATCTCCCACCTCAAACTCTGAAAACCAGTGAGTACATCCACCTCAAACCCTGTTGTAGAGCCAGTGAGTACTTCCACCTCATATTCTGTTGGAGAGTCAGTAAGTACACCCACCTCAAACCTTATTAGAGAGCCAATGAGTATGCCCACCTCAAACCCTGTTGCAGAGCCAATGAACACACCCACCTCAAACTCTGTTGGAAAGCTAGTGAGCACACCTACCTCAAACTCAACTGTTGCAGAGCTGTTGAGTACACTCACCTCAAATCCTGTTAGAGAGCCAGTGAGTAAACCCCACCTCAAGCTCTGCTGCAGAGCTGTTGAGTACATCCACTGAGTATGCTCACCTCAAACTGTTTAAGAGCCAATGAGTACGCTCACTTCAATCTCTGTTTAAGAGCCAGTGAGTACACCCACCTCAAACTCTGTTAGAAAACCAGTGAGTACACCCACCTCAAACTCTGTTGGAGGGCCAGTGGGTACACCCACCTCAAACTCTGTTGGAGAGCCAATAAACACACCCAACTCAAACTCTGTTGGAGAGCATGTGAGTACACTCACCTCAAACCCTGTTGCAGAGCCAATGAACACACCCACCTCAAATTCTGTTGGAGAGCCAGTGAGTACATCCACCTCAGACTCAGTTGGAGATCCAGTAAGTACACCCACCTCACACTCAGTTGGAGATCCAATGAGTGCACCCACCTCAAAATCTGTTGGAGGGCAAGTGGGTACACCCACCTCAAACTCTGTTGGAGAACTAATAAACACACCCAACTCAAACTCTGTTGGAGAGCACGTGAGTACACTCACCTCAAACCCTGTTAGAGAGCCAATGAGTACGCCCACCTCAAACCCTGTTGCAGAGCTAATGAACACACCCACCTCAAATTCTGTTGGATAGCCAGCGAGTACATACACCTCAGACTCAGTTGGAGATCCAGTAAGTACACCCACCTCACACTCAGTTGGAGATCCAATGAGTACACCCACCTAAAACTCTGTTGGAGAGTCAATGAGTGCACCCACCTCAAGCTCTGGTGGGGAGCCAGTGAAAACACCCACCTCAAACTCTGTTGAAGAGCACGTGAGTACACTCACCTCAAACCCTGTTAGAGAGCCAATGAGTACGCCCACCTCAAACCCTGTTGCAGAGCCAATGAACACACCCACCTCAAATTCTGTTGGAGAGCCAGTGAGTACATCCACCTCAGGCTCAGTTGGAGATCCAGTAAGTACACCCACCTCACACCCAGTTGGAGATCCAATGAGTACACTCACCTCAAACTCTGTTGGAGGGCCAGTGGGTACACCCACCTCAAACTCTGTTGGAGAGCCAATAAACACACACAACTCAAACTCTGCTGGAGAGCATGTGAGTACACTCACCTCAAACCCTGTAAGAGAGCCAATGAGTACACCCACCTCAAACCCTGTTGCAGAGCTAATGAACACACCCACCTAAAACTCTGTTGGAGAGTCAATGAGTGCACCCACCTCAAGCTCTGGTGGGTAGCCAGTGAGAACACCCACCTCAAACTCTGTTGAAGAGCACGTGAGTAAACTCACCTCAAACCCCGTTAGAGAGCCAATGAGTACGCCCACCTCAAACCCTGTTGCAGAGCCAATGAACACACCCACCTTAAATTCTGTTGGAGAGCCAGTGAGTACATACACCTCAGACTCAGTTGGAGAGCCAGTAAGTACACCTACCTCACACTCAGTTGGAGATCCAATGAGTGCACCCACCTCAAACTCTGATGGGGAGCCAGTGAGTACATCCACCTCAAATTGTGTTGGAGTGCCAGTCAGTACACGCATAGCGATAGGAGTAGTAATGATATAATTCATTTCTGTGCATTTACTAAAATGTCAGCATTGTAACAAGCATTATGCCAACTGTTGATATTAAAGCAGAACTTCACTCTTTCAATCATAATTGGCTATTTTCATTCCTTATGCTGTCAGCATTAGTAAATAGTTGTTTTACATGTTTTCAGTTACTTCCTGATTTCCATGCCTAGGCAAATAATGGCATACATCACAGGAGTCTTCAGTAGGAGAGGAACGGTTTTCTCAGCTAAGGACGCCCTCATCTGCCTGCATGCCTGAGCTAAGGCAGGTGGATTCCAGGAAGTAAATGCTACATAAATTATCTGCCCTTACTCAAAATGACCACAGACAAAAATGCTAGGGGGGTGTTTTTCAAAGTTATTTTGCATCATAATAAATCATGGAGACACGGATGGAGGGGGGAGTTTGCTTTGAATATAAAAAAATGAATTAAATAGCATTTTTGGTTTGTGGTGCTCAGGTGCAGTATAGTTCCACTTAAAGCCCCATACACACTATCAGATTTTCTGCAGATTTTTTCCTGCAGATTTACCAAAACCATTTAATATAAGGTCAAACCTGAGGAGTTTTAATGTGTATGCAATCAGGCAGGCCCTTGCACTACATGCTTTTATTAAATCTGAAGACAAAAACTAGCAGAAAATCTGATAGTGTGTATGGGGCTTAATAGTGTAAATAGTATTCACAATATAATATTTTTAATATTATTTTAACTATAATTATTATTAATAGTACTATTTTTTAAAGCGGTATTATTTTCAAATATTAAATGTTTTAGTAAGAAAAATCCCAAGAAGATCTTTAAGTACATGAATAGTAAAAGAGGGAGGACAGATCATATTGGCCCCATAAAGAATAATGAAGGGATTCTGGTTACAAAGGATGGTGAGATGGCGAAGGTTTTGAATGCTACTTTAGGAGCATATTAAATAAGGGTATTAGCCAGTGCATCCCAAAGGGTAATAAATTTAAAAGAACTAATAAAAGCCCTGGGTGTATTAACGCCAACGGAAAAATTCATATAAAAGCAAAGGAGAAGGCCTTCAAAAAATAAAAGGCTGAGGGATCATCATCAGCATTCCAACTGTATAAAGAATGCAATAAAAAATGTAAGGGTGTAATCAGGACAGCTAAGATAGAACACGAAAGACCCAATTATTTTATTTATGCAGTTTACTACCTCTTTAAGGGCATATTCAGATCTATGTATCCAAAATAAACCATTTCAGCTAGAATTGAGCTAAAGGCAGAGAAATAAAAGGTCAAACTCCTGTAAAAGCAGCTTTAGTCCTGGTTCACACTTGTGTGATCAGCATCTCACTCGCAGGCAGTTCACAATGCTCTCTGCGAATCACTGCAGGTGTCAATGTAAAGTTAATGACACCCCCCAGTTATACTGCGGCAATGGGGGCTATCCTGCACATCGCCATAGGTGTACGTTGGCTCATACACTGTGATTTGTGGGCGTGCGCAGGCCCACTGGCCAGCAGGGGAGCCAATCAGTGGGTGAGGCGGACCACCGCCGACCACCTGCGATCATTCCCCGCAGTGACAGAATGGGAATCTGCCTGTGTAAACAAGGCAAATCTCTGTCCTGCAGGGGAGATCGCACAGATCTTGTCTTTCTGCTATGCAGGAAGATGGATCTGTGTGTTTCCCCAGTCATACAGTCCCCCATACAGTTAGAACACACAGTGAGGGAACACATTTAAACCCTTTGATCGCCCCTGATGTTTAACCCCTTCCCTGCCAGTGTCATTAGTACAATAATCCTGCGTACACACGACCGGAAACTCGGCCAGCAAAAGACCAATGAGAGCTTTTGGTCGGAAAATGCGACCGTGTGTATGCTTTATTGGACTTTTACTGGCCGAATTCCAGCCAGCAAAAGATTGAGAGCAGGTTCTAAATTTTTCGGTCGGAAAAAGTTCTGATCGGAAATTCCGATCGTCTGTAGCAATTCAAACGCGCAAAATTCCTACGCATGCTCGGAAACAATTTGACGCATGCTCGGAAGCATTGAACTTAATTTTCTCGGCTTGTGTCGTAGTGTTGTACGTCCCCGCGATCTGGACGGTCGAAAGTAAAAAACGGTACTAGTAAAAAAATAAATATAAAAAAAATGCCATAAATCTATCCCCTATTTTGTAGATGCTATAACTTTTGCGCAAACCAATCAATATACGCTTATTGCGATTTTTTTTTACCCAAAATATGTAGAAGAATACATATCGGCCTAGACTGATGGAGAAATTTTTATTTTAATTTTTTTGGGATATTCATTTTGGCAAAAAGTTAAAAATATATATTTTTTTTTCATAATTGTCGTTCTATTTTTGTTTATAGCGCAAAAAATATAGACCGCAGAGGTGATCAAATACCACCTAAATAAAGCTCTATTTGTGTGGAAAAAATTGTGTTGATTTTGTTTGTGTACAGCGTCGCACGCATGCGCAATTGTCAGTTGGAGCGACGCAATGCCGTATCGCAAAAAATGGCCTGGCCATTAAGGGGGAAATCTTTTGTGGCTGAAGTGGTTAATTAAAATGTAATTAAATTAAATGAATTAAAATTAAAATTAATTACTCATGTATTTTCATAAAATAAACACTATCAATTATTGTATATCTGAAACCAAACTTTTTTTTTTTTTTAGCGTGAAGCTAAAGTAGTGAAGTGTTAGCCTGGAGTTGGAGTTGGGCTGTTAATAATTACTGATAGACTTTAAACATACCTCCCAACATTTTTGAGATGGGAATGAGGGACACCTACCAGCAAACGCATGTAGGCATGGGACACGCCCCCTGTCACACCCCCTTAAAGGAGAATTAACCAAATAAAAAGGTTAATTAAATCCACAAGGGTTTTTTTTTACCACTATTTTTCCTTTATATTGGCTTTCAAAATGTACAAATGCAGCAATTTAGAATCAGATGAAAGGTTTAGCACTAGGAAACACTTTTTGAAAGATAAAAAGTGCATTTTATATACATCTATATAGATCAGACCAAAATGAGGGACAAATGAGGAGGAAAGAGGGACAGAGGGACATTGCTCCAAATCAGGGACAGTCCCTCAAAATCAGGGACAGTTGGGAGCTATGCATAAATAGTATGACCAATAACTCATAGCTCCCAACTGTCCCTCATTTTGAGGGACTGTCTCTGATTTGGAGCAATGTCCCTCTGTCCCTCATTCCTCCTCATTTGTCCCTCATTTTGGTCTGATCCATATAGATGTATATAAAATGCACTTTTTATCTATCAAAAAGTGTTTTCCAGCACTAAACCTTTCATCTGATTTCTAAATTGCTGCATTTGTAAATCCCAAAAGCCAATATAAAGGAATGATAGTGGTAAAAAAAGCAGTTGTGGGTTTAACCAATCTTGTATTTTTGTACAATTCTCCTTTAAGGGGGCGTGGCAAGGGGTGTGTCCTATGCCTGAATACTTTTGCTGATAGGTGTCCCTCATTCCCATCTCAAAATGTTGGGAGGTATGAACTGACATGTTCTGGGATCCATACACAACCTCAGGGACATCACCCCCTCCCCACCCCACCACCATCTCAGGCCCCCCTAAGTTCTTTAGATCAAGAATAAGTTGCAAATGCCATAAAATTAACACATTTTATTCCAAAACACTTAGAAATGTGCAAGAGTCCTAGACACAACCAAAATCCAAATTCGGGAACCTTCCTTCACTTTTACCAAGGTCACTTTTTATATACATAGCTCCCAACTGTCCCTGATTTCGAGGGACTGTCCCTGATTTGAGCAATGTCCCTCTGTCCCTCTTTCCCCCTCATTTGTCCCTCTTTTTGGTCTGAGCCATATAGATGTATATAAAATGCACTTTTTATCTATCAAAAAATGTTTCCCAGTGCTAAACTTTTCATCCAAATTCTAAATTGCTGCATTTGTTAATTTTAAAAGCCAATATAAAGGAATAGTAGTGGTAAAAAAGCACTTGTGGATTTTATTAACCTTTTTTTTTTTTGGTTATGTCCCCTTTAAGGGGTGTGGCAGGGGGCATGTCCTATGCCTACATATGTTTGCTAGTAGGTGTCCCTCATACCCATTTCAAAATGTTGGGAGGTATGTATACATAGTGTTCTGAATTTCATGGTTAGGCTTTTCACATAATGTAATCTCTTCCATTTAAACCCAACCCAAGAAGAAAATTGCATTAAATTGCAGCTTACCAGTCTTTAACCACTTCAGCCCCGGAAGATTTTACCCCCTTCCTGACCAGAGCACTTTTTGCGATTCGGCTGACAATTACGCGGTCGTGCAACGCTGCACCCAAACAAAATTGGCGTCCTTTTTTTTCCCACAAACAGAGCTTTCTTTTGGTGGTATTTGATTACCTCTGCGATTTTTTTTTTTTGCGCTATAAACAAAAAAAGAGTGACAGTTTTGAAAAAAACGCAATATCTTTTACTTTTTGCTATAATAAATATCTCCCAAAAATATATAAAAAAACAAATTTTTTCCTCAGTTTAGGCCGATATATATTCTTCTACATATTTTTTTGGTAAAAAAATCGCAATAAGTGGTTATTGATTGGTTTGCGCAAAAGTTATAGCGTCTACAAAATAGGGGATAGTTTTATGGCATTTTTATTATTAATTTTTTGTTATTAGAAATGGCGGCAATCTGTGATTTTTATCGGGACAGCGACATTATGGCGGACACATCGGACACTTTTGACACTATTTTGGGACCATTGTCATTTATACAGCGATCAGTGCTATAAAAATGCACTGATTACTGTGTAAATGACACTGACAGGGAAGGGGTTAACACTAGGGGGCGATGACGGGGTTAAGTGTGTCCTAGGGAGTGATTCTAACTGTGGGGGGGCTACCTACGGCATGACAGCGATCACTGCTCCCGATGACAGGGAGCAGTGATCTCTGTCATGACACAAGGCAAATGCCTTGTTTACATCTTCCCGTTCTACCTCTCCACACCGCAATTGCCTGGCCGCCAGCGAACATCAAGTTCCCGGGACCCGCAGGCACACTCCCATGGCGGGCGCACGCACACCCTCCAGGCGGCAAATTTAAAGTGACGTACCTGTACGCCCATTTGCCTGCCTGTGCCATTCTGCCGACATACATCTGTGTGTGGCGGTCGGCAAGCGGTTAAATGTGGTGGCTGCTTTACAAATTTTCCCTTATTCTTATCTAGTGATCCTGCCATTAACACACTTTCTGTCGGAGAGTGACAATGCTCACTATGTTGTATCTGTGGAGGAGCAGTATCATCACCCTAGGACAGGACACAAAGAAAAGGGAGAAGTACACTATAATATCAAAAGTATTGGGACACCTGCCTTTACATGCACATGAACTTTAATTGCATCCCAGTCTTAGGGTTCAATATTGAGTTGGCCCACCCTTTGCAGCTATAACAGCTTCAACTCTTCTGGGAAGGCCGTCCACAAGGTTTAGGAGTGTGTCTATGGGAATGTTTGACCATTCTTCCAGAAGCGCATTTGTGAGGTCAGACACTGATGTTGGACGAGAAGGCCTGGCTCACAGTCTCAAAGATGTTCTATCGGGTTGAGATCAGGACCAGTCAAGTTCCTCCACCCCAAACTCGCTCATCCACGTCTTTATGGACCTTGCTTTCTACACTGGTCCAAATCATTTGGTGGAAGGGGGGATTATGGTGTGGGGTTGTTTTTCAGGGGTTGGGCTTGGCCCCTTAGTTCCAGTGAAGGGAACTCTTAAGGCGTCAGCATACCAAGACATTTTGGACAATTTCATACTCCCAACTGTGTGGGAACAATTTAGGGATGGCCCCTTCCTGTTCCAACATGACTGCGCACCAGTGCACAAAGCAAGGTCCATAAAGATATGGATGAGTGAGTTTGGGGTGGAGGAACTTGACTGGCCTGCACAGAGTCCTGATCTCAACCCGATAGAACATCTTTGGGATGAATTAGAGCGGAGACTGTGAGCCAGGCCTTCTCATCCAACATCAGCCCCTGACCTCACAAATGTACTTCTGGAAGAATGGTCAAACATTCCCATAGACACACTCCTAAACCTTGTGGACAGTCTTCAAAGAAGAGTTGAAGCTGTTTTAGCTGCAAAGGGTGGGCCAACTCAATATTGAACCCTACAGACTAATGCCTCATACACACGGTCGGAAATTCCGACCACAAAATCCATCAGATTTTTTCTGACGGATTTAGTCCGACACTGGTGTTGCCTACACACGGTCGGACAAAGTTGTCGGAAAATCCGATCATTCTGAACGTGGTGACGTTTGTTGCCTACGACGGGACTACGTAGAGGCTAGTAGCCAATAGCTTTGGTCTCGTAATTTGATCTGAGCATGCGTGGCACTTTGTCCGTCGGAATTCTCTACACACGATCGGAAAAAGTCAGATCGGACTTTGTTGTCGGAAAATTTGAGAGCAGGATCTCAAATTATTTCCGTCGGAAATTCCGACGGAAAAAGTCCGATGGAGCCCACACACGGGCGGATTTTCCGACAACATGGTCCGATCGGACATTTTCCGTCTGAATTTCCGACCGTGTGTACGGGGCATAAGACTAAGACTGGGACAGGACCGTTTTTAAGGCAGGCCATTCATTGTTGTGGGGCCCAAAGCAGCTACCTCATACTTGCCAACTATCCCAGTTTAAATTCCTTTATCCCTTGAAGTTTTAGTCCCGTGCTGTGTCCCAGTATCTCAGTGTAAAGTTCTGTTGCTGCTGCCCAGCTCTGCCCTTTTGCCATGTACAGATGACTCACCTACAGACCCTGTGTTTACATGTAAACAACCTGCATTAATATGTAAATAGTTGTGGACCAAGGCATTGATATGTAAATAAAGGCAACATTCATATGTATATAATGTCCCCCTGAGATCATATCTACCATCACTTATGCTGAATGCTGCCCACTGGGGAGGTAAAGGAGCATGCTTGAAAGTCCTGCCCACAACTATACTCATTAATCTGAACATCAGACTGTTCTGCAAAGGTAAGCAAATTGGAGGTGGAACCCTTCTTCAAAATAACATGGTGCCACAGCACCCTGAATTTTGGTGCATGTGCGAACAGTCATTGCGCGGTAAGGATATGCAGTAACCTCTAGGAACCAATCAGTAAGCAGTAATAATGTGCAGTAACCTCTAGCAACCAATTAGTGAGTGGTATAGATGTCCAGTAACCTCTAACAATCAATAAGTGAGCAGTATTGATATACGGTAATCTCTAGCAACCAATGAACAAGCAGAAGTCATGTGCTGTAACCTCTAGAAAATAGACAGTGATCCATAATGTGTGCTGTAACCTCTAGCAGGCAGTCAGTGAGCGGTAATTAAAAACTGTAACCTCTGGCCACCAATCATAATTGCTAGCCTGATCTGATTCAGTAAACTGATTTTGAGTCTAGCTGCTATTTATTGTATGTCTCAGAGCAGGTGGAGAGAAAAATTGCATGGAAGAGGGGGCCCAAGAAAATGTTTGCCCAGGGTCCAATCAATATTAAGACGGCCCTGGCCTGGGATGACACTAAAGTTCATGTGTGTTTAACCACTTTCAGACCGGACCAATTTGCAGCCAAAGGACCAGGCCCCTTTTTGCGATTCGGCACTGCGTCGCTTTAACTGACAATTGCGCGGTCGTGCGACGTGGCTCCCAAACAAAATTGACGTCCTTTTTTTCCCACAAATAGAGCTTTCTTTTGGTGGAATTTGATCGCCCCTGCGGTTTTTATTTTTTGCGCTATAAACAAAAATAGAGCGACAATTTTGAAAAAAATGCATTATTTTTTATTTTTTGCTATAATAAATATCCGCAAAAAATATATAAAAAAACATTTTTTTTTCCTCAGTTTAGGCCGATACGTATTCTTCTACATATTTTTGGTAAAAAAAAATCGCAATAAACGATTATTGATCGGTTTGCGCAGAAGTTATAGCGTTTACAAGATAGGGGATAGTTTTATAGCATTTTTTATTAATAATTTTTTTTTTATTATTAATGGCGGAGATCTGCGATTTTTTTTGTGACTGCGACATTATGGCGGACACATCGGACATTTTTGACACATTTTTGGGACCATTGTCATTTTTACAGCAATTAATGCATTTAAATGCATTGATTTCTGTATAAATGACACTGGCAGTGAAGGGGTTAACCACAAGAGGGCAGTGTAATGGTTAAGTATGCCTAGGGGTGTGTTTTTTACTGTGGGGGGGCGTGGCTGTCAGCTAGTGAATGCTGATCTCTGCTCCAATCACAGGGAGCAGAGATCGGCGTCACTAGTTGCTAGGCAGAACGGGGAGATGCTGTTTATCTCGGCATCTCCCCGTTCAGCCGCCCCGTGAGACGATCGCGGATGTCCCCGCGGCGATTGAGTCCGCGGGGACCGCGATCGGACTCACGGGGGTCCCGACCGGCGCGGGAGCGCGCCGCTCCCAGCGCGCTCCCGATGGCACGGACAGGCTAAAGGAGGGATGTATATATACGCCCTCCTGCCTGTACGTGCCATTCTGTCGACGTATATCGTCGTGCGCCGGTCGGCAAGTGGTTAAAGGCAGGCGTCCCAATACTATTGGTAATATAGTGTACTCCCTTTTCTCTTATCCATAATATAGGGGAGTTGTTTTGTAGTTCACAGAGATAGCTGGAAACGATGTAACCCATAGGAGTCCAGCATAGGCAGAGAGCACAGGGAGTTATTAGCTCACAACATTTCTGGCAGGATCAACAATTTTATTTATTTTTTGCACTTAGAGAACAAATATAACAAAACACTTTCAATGGTGTATTTAAAAAGACCAGAAGGGAGCAGATAAGAGAAGTTCCTTGCTATGGGTGACATACACTGAGTGCAGTCATGGCTTTTAGAAGCTAGTAATGTATAACAACGTCTTCCTAACATATGGAAATATAAGGTGCAAACATGGAAATTGTCAAATAGGCAAGTGACAGTTTTTCTCCTAGTTGCAGGTATGATCTGTTCACCTACTCACCCAATCAAATTTCAAGTACTAAGAAAGTGCAAAAGGGCAGCTGTATTATGTATACATGAAAGTATACTGGGGGTTATTTACAAAAGGCAAATCCACTTTACACTACAAGTGCACTTGGAAGTAAAGTCGCTGTAGATCCGAGGGGGACATGCAAGGATAATAAAAAACAGCATTTTGCACATGATTGGATGCTAAAATGAGCAGAGCTTCCCCTCATTTCAGATCTACTCCTTATTCCGCGTACACACGGTCGGAATTCTCGGCGGAAAAAGCTCTGATGGTTTTCCCGTCGGAATTCCGATGGAATTTCGCTCAAACTGTCTTGCCTACACACGGTCACACCAAATTCCGACGGTCAGTAACACTGCGGTATAAAACACATTTGACAGCACTATAAAAGGGAAGTTTAATGCTTCCGAGCATGCGTCGGAATTTTGCGTGTCGGAATTGCATACACACGATCGGAAAATCCGATAGAAAGGTTTTCCGTTGGAAAAATTAAGAACAGGTTCTCAATCTAAAGTCCGTCGGAAATTCCGACAGAAAAAGACCGATGGGCATACACACGGTCGGAAAATCCGATGAAAAGCTCCCATCGGACTGTTTCCATCGGAGATTCCGACCGTGTGTGTACGCGGCATAAGATTTAGAGCGACTGCCCTTCCAAGTGCACTTGCAGTGCAAAGCGGATTTGCCTTTCGTAAATAACCCCTATTGTGTCTATATACAGTATCTCAGTGAGTACACCCCTCACATTTTTGTAAATATTTTATTCTATCTTTTCATGTGACAACACTGAAGAAATGAAACTTTGCTACAATGTAAAGTAGTGAGCGTACAGCTTGTAAATTTGCTGTCCCCTCAAAATAACTCAACACACAGCCATTAATGTCTAAACCGCTGGCAACAAAAGTGAGTACACCCCTAAGTCAAAATGTCCAAATTGGGCCCAAAGTGTCAATATTTTGTGTGGCCACCATTATTTTCCAGCACTGCTTTAACCCTTTTGGGCACGGAGTTTACCAGAGCTTCACAGGTTGCCACTGGAGTCCTCTTCCCCTCCTCCATGATGACATCGCAGAGCTGGTGGATGTTAGAGACCTTGCGCTCCTCCACCTTCACCTTCCGCCCCACAGATGCTCAATAGGGTTTAGGTCTGGAGACATGCTTGGCCAGTCTATCACCTTTACCCTCAGCTTCTTTTGCAAGGCAGTAGTCATCTTGGAGGTGTGTTTGGGGTCGTTATGTTGGAATACTGCCCTGCGGCCCAGTCTCTGAAGGGAGGGGATCATGCTCTGCTTCAGTATGTCACAGAACATATTGGCATTCATGGTTCCCTCAATGATCTGTAGCTCCCCAGTGCCGGCAGCACTCATGCAGCCCCAGACCATGACACTCCCACCACCATGCTTGACTGTAGGCAAGACACACTTGTCTTTGTACTCCTCACCTGGTTGCCCCCACACACGCCTGACACCATCTGAACCAAATAGGTTTTTCTTGGTCTCATCAGACCACAAGACATGGTTCCAATAATCCACGTGCTTAACATGGATTACTGGAACTGTTTGCGGGCTTTCTTTTGCATCATCTTTAGAAGAGGCTTCCTTCTGGGACAACACCCATGCAGACCAATTTGATGCAGTGTGCGGTGTATGGTCTGATCACTGACAGGCTGACCCCCCAACCCTTCAACCTCTGCAGCAATGCTGGCAGCACTCATATGTCTATTTCCCAAAGACAACCTCTGGATATGACGCTGAGCACGTGCACTCAACTACTTTGGTCAACCATGGCGAGGCCTGTTCTGTGTGGAACCTGTCCTGTTAAACCGCTGTATGGTCTTGACCACCGTGCTGCAGCTCAGTCTTGGCAATCTTCTTATAGACTATGCCATCTTTATGTAGAGCAACAATTCTTTTTTTCAGATCCTCAGAGAGTTCTTTGCCATGAGGTGCCATGTTGAACTTCCAGTGACCAGTATGAGAGAGTGAGAGCGATAAGACCAAATTTAACACACCTGCTCCCCATTCACACCTGAGACCTTGTAACACTAACGAGTCACATGACACCGGGGGGGGATGGCTAATTGGGCCCAATTAGGAAATTTTCACTTAGGGGTGTACTCACTTTTGTTGCCAGCGGTTTAGACATTAATGGC
>CM053034.1:216324110-216342184 GCA_028564925.1 Lithobates sylvaticus | reverse complement strand
TTTGTATACCTTGCCTGTGGAGCAGGGCTGGGACAAGGGGTGGGCAAGAGGGACGGCTGCCCTGGGCACTGTGGTATCATGTGAGGTCCGGGGGCACCACAAGGAGATTGGGGGGAGGAGATTTGTGTTGGGAGGGGGAATTTGGGGAGCAACAGGAAGCAAGAACTGTACTAGGAGGGGAAATTTGAGGAGGTGTGCTAGGAGTGGGGATTTGGGGGGGATTTGTGTTGAGAGGGGGGATGGGGGAAGAGGATGTATGCTAGGTGGGGGGATTTGGGGGGGGGGGTGTTTGTGCTAGAAAAGATAATATGGGGGGGTGATTTGTGCTAGGAGGGGAAATTGTTTTCGGGAGGGGGATTCGTGCTCGTTTTTCTGGGGGAGGAATTGTGCTGGGAGCGTATGCGGAATGAGAGGATCTGAGCTGGGGAGGATGGGGTGGGGGGTTCAGCAGGGGGATGGATTTGTACTGGGAGGAGGGGGGGGATTTATGCTTAGGGGGTAAGCATGCAGATTATTGCTCGATTTTCTTTCTTTATTTATTTGGGGGGGGGGGGGAGGGGGTTTGCTGGCACATAATGCTCATATATCTTGAGGGGGGCGCAACTTGGCATGTTTGCCCAGGGCACTACATGACCTTGTCCCGGCACTGCTGTGGAGTCACGAGCTGTTACAATTCCAGTTGGAAGCAAACCCTTGATCATTACCTTTTCTGCACTCAATCGATTGGTTACCTGAGCCTGAAGAAATAGTTCTTGGTATAGGAAAACACTTGACACTTCCCCTGCCCTGTAGGGGGAGGTGTTTTGTAGTTCACATAGAACACTGAGGTAACTGATAAGCATGCAGTACAGGGTGATATCAGCTCACAAGCTTTCTGGCATGATCGGGGGGGGGGGGGGGATATATTGTGGTGCCCCGCCACCATAATGCAGCCAATCATTAGCCCCAAGTTCTGTCACATGGGGGATGCATAGCCCTGGGTAGGTTTCCAATTTCTAAAAAAAAAAAAAAAGTAAATGTACATAGGACTTGGTGGAGGGGCTGGAGGTAAATCACATGGCAGATTGGCAGGGAACACACAAAAGTGAAAGTACACGTTCACCTTTAAGGGATTATTCACACCAGCCCACATGCTAAAGCAGATGGGGGCTGTTGTACATTGTGTAGGGGGGGGGGGGGGGGGTGTTGCATTGCACACACTATTTACCACCTTTCTCTTTCATTATTTCCCAATTGTTTTCTATGCATTCTTGTGATTAGAACACAGATCAATAGATATGATATGAACCAGCATACACATATACACAGTAAATATATACATATATATATATATATATATTAGGGCTGTTACTGATTGACATTTTCGTGTTTGCTTAATACATTTTTTTTTAATCAATTAATCGACTAATTTCGATTAATTATAACGCACATACAGATCCAACTACTTTTAGCTGATCTCCTTGCATTTAGACAAGCGCCTCGAGGCGATTCAGTTCGCAGTTGCAGCGCTATACAAATCATTCATTCATTCATTCATTAGACATGTGCACAACCAAAAAATTTGTTTATTTTTCGTTTAGTTTTTTTCGTTTCCGAAAAAAATTTGTTTATTTTCGTTTAGTTTTTTTCGTTTCCGAAAAAAATTTGTTTATTTTCGTTTCGTTTTTTTCGTTTCCGTTGATTCGTAACGATTTGTAAATTCGTAAGTCGTCGGTGTTCGTATTCGTAACGATTCGTACATTCGTAAGAGGTTTTTTTTGTTGATTCGTTTTTTCGTTAGTTTAATTTTCGTTTATTCGAAATGCGGACGCATTCGTATTTATTCGTACTTTCGTAACATTCGTAACATTCGTAGATTCGTAATCGGAGCATAATTCATAATTTTATGTAATGTGTATGCTATTATTACATTTTAATAATTTACGAATCGGAAAAAAAAGTTAAGAATCGAAAAAAAAAAGTTACGAATCGAAAAAAAAAGTTACGAATGTACGAATTTTTTTGTTCAATCCATCCGAAGCACGTTAAGCAACGCCATTGTAAGAGACACGGAAAATTACGAATCGAAAAAAAAAAAAAAAAAGTTACGAATCGAAAAAAAAAAGTTACGAATCGAAAAAAAAAAGTTACGAATCGAAAAAAAAAAAGTTACGAATCGAAAAAAAAAGTTACGAATGTACGAATTTTTTGGTTCAATCCATTCGAAGCACATTAAGCAGCACCATTGTAAGGGACACGGAAAATTACCAATTCAACAACAAAAAAAAAAGTTACGAATGTACGAATTTTTTCGTTCATTTTCGTTGTTCCTGTTTTCGTTTTTAGGATTTTCTTCATTCGTACATTCGTTGTTTCTAATTAGTTTTTTTTCGGATTTTCGTTGTTTTTCAGATTCGTTCAAATCGAATGATTCGTTAATCGGATTCGTATGATTCGAACGATTTTTTATTCGGATTCGTTCGATTCGAACGATTCGTTCATTCGTACGAAAACGAACGAACGAACGAACGAAAAAAGCAAAAAAAAATGAAAAACGAAAAAAAAAACGAATTGCACATGTCCACTTGCATTGCAACTCTGCATTAGTCAGTGGTAAATGTGGTATACACTATATACAATCACCCGACACTAGTTAGTTTTCACAATCCATGACTTAACTTCACAGTTCACACAAATACATTTTAAATTCAAACTGTAGCACTGACGTAAGTACGTTTTTTTTCCCACAGTAGCGTGACAATCCCTCCACCTCCGGTCTAACTAATCACTCTCACCTTATGGCATGGACCCCTGTGCAAACAGGTAGTCAGGCAAGCGGGTATCAAAAGGGTTAACACGGACCATAAACTTCTCTCACGTCTCCTTAGATCTCAGCAAGGACGCCAGGTCATGGGTAGAAAGAAAAGATCTAAGTGCTCACCGCTTAAGTATAAGATTTAATTTTTGTGTTCAAACACAAACTACTCACATAAAGATGATAAAAACACAGCATGTAAAGCCGACAATCGTGTTAGTTCCGTGGGGCAGCAGCGGGTGACGCCATGTGTAGCTCCTCCCCCATGTGCGTTACGTTCAATCAGAACTTCAATGTCACCGGACTCCTCCCCCCTTCCCCAAGTGCCTCCGTCTGCTAATGAAGGGAAGGGGGAGGAGTCCGACGGAACTCCCTGAAGATCCGGAAGCCGGCGGAGAGGTGAGTACCGATCAAAAAAATTAATCGAATAATTGAGGAATTAATCTTTAATTTCCCCAGCCCTAATCATATATATATATATAACATCCACCAGCTCTGTGATGTCATCATGGAGGAGGGGAAGAGGACTCCAGTGGCAACCTGTGAAGCTCTGGTGAACTCCATGCCCAAGAGGTTTAAGGCAGTGCTGGAAAATAATGGTGGCCACACAAAACATTGACACTTTGGGCCCAATTTGGACATTTTCACTTAGGGGTGTACTCACTTTAGTTGCCAGCGATTTAGACATTAATGGCTGTGTGCCTGACCTCACAAATGCGCTTCTGGAAGAATGGTCAAACATTCCCATAGACACACTCTTAAACCTTGTGGACAGCCTTCCCAGAAGAGTTGAAGCTGTTATAGCTGCAAAGGGCGGAGCCAACTCAATATTGAACCCTACGGACTAAGACTGGGATGTCATTAAAGTTCATGTGTGTGTAAAGGCAGGTGTCCCAATACTTTTGATATTATAGTGTACTTCTCCCTTTTCTTTGTGTCCTGTCCTAGGGTGATGATACTGCTCCTCCACAGATGCAACATAGTGAGCATTGTCACCCTCCGACAGAAAGTGTGTTAATGGCAGGATCACTATATAAGAATAAGGGAAAATTTGTAAAGCAGCACCACATTTAACCGCTTGCCGACCGCCACACACAGATGTACGTCGGCAGAATGGCACAGGCAGGCAAATGGGCGTACAGGTAGGTCACTTTAAATTTGCCACCTGGAGGGCGTGCGTGTGCCCGCCACGGGAGTGTGCCTGCGGGTCCCGGGAACTTGATGTTCGCTGGCGGCCAGGCGATTGCGGTGTGGAGAGGTAGAACGGGAAGATGCCTATGTCCCACTGCTCCCTGTTATCAGGAGCAGTGATCGCTGTCATGTCCTAGGTAGCCCCCCCCCCACAGTTAGAATCACTCCCTAGGACACACTTAACCCCTTTATCGCCCCCTAGTGGTTAACCCCTTCCCTGCCAGTGTAATTTACACAGTAATCAGTACATTTTTATAGCACTGATCGCTGTATAAATGACAATGGTCCCAAAATAGTGTCAAAAGTGTCCGATGTGTCCGCCATAATGTCGCAGTCCCAATAAAAATCACAGATCGCCGCCATTACTAATAACAAAAAATTAATAATAAAAATGCCATAAAACTATCCCCTATTCTGTAGACGCTATAACTTTTGCGCAAACCAATCAATATACACTTATTGCGATTTTTTTTTTTTTTTTTTACCAAAAAAAGTGTAGAAGAATACATATCGGCCTAAACTGAGGAAAAAATTCTTTTTTTTTATATATTTTTTGGGGGGTCTTTATTAATTTTATTTACTTTTTTTGTTTATAGCGCAAAAAATAAAAACCGCAGAGGTGATCAAATACCACCAAAAGAAAGCTCTATTTGTGGGGGGAAAAAAAGGACGTCAATTTTGTTTGGGAGCCACGTCGCACGACCGCGCAATTGTCAGCCGAATCGCAAAAAGTGCTCTGGTCAGGAAGGGGGGTAAAATCTTCCTGGGGCTGAAGTGGTTAAAGACTGGTAAGCTGCAATTTAATGCAATTTTCTTCTTGGGTCGGGTTTAAATGGAAGAGATTACATTATGTGAAAAGCCTAAACATAAAATTCAGAACACTATGTATGCATACCTCCCAACATTTTGAAATGGGAATGAGGGACACCTACTAGCAAACGTATGTAGGCATAGGACACGCCCCTGCCACACCCCTTAAAGGGGACATAACCAAAAAAAAAAGGTTAATAAAATCCACAAGTGCTTTTTTACCACTAATATTCCTTTATATTGGCTTTTAAAATTAACAAATGCAGCAATTTAGAATTTGGATGAAAGGTTTAGCACTGAGAAACACTTTTTGATAGATAAAAAGTGCATTTTATATACAACTATATGGATCAGACCAAAATGAGGGACAAATGAGAAGGAATCAGGGACAGAGGGACATTGCTCCAAATCAGGGACAGTATGGAGCTATGTGTATAGACCCAGCAAAATGAGGCTGAGAAGTGACCTTGGTAAAAGTGAAGGAAGGTTCCCGAATTTGGATTTTGGATGTGTCTAGGACTCTTGCACATTTCTAAGTGTTTTGGAATAAAATGTGTTAATTTTATGGCATTTGCAACTTATTCTTGATCTAAAGAACTTAGGGGGGCCTGAGATGGTGGTGGGGTGGGGAGGGGGTGATGTCCCTGAGGTTGTGTATGGATCCCAGAACATGTTAGTTATTCACACCTCCCAACTTTTTGAGATGGGAATGAGGGACACCTATCAGCAAAAGTATGCAGGCATAGGACACACCCCCTTGGCACGCCCCCTTAAAGGAGAATTGTACTAAAAAAAAACAAGATTGGTTAAACCCACAAGTGCTTTTTTTACCACTACTATTCCTTTATATTGGCTTTTGGGATTTACAAATGCAGCAATTTAGAAATCAGATGAAAGGTTTAGTGCTGGAAAACACTTTTTGATAGATAAAAAGTGCATTTTATATACATCTATATGGATTAGACCAAAATGAGGGACAAATGAGGAGGAATGAGGGACAGAGGGACATTGCTCCAAATCAGAGACAGTCCCTCAAAATGAGGGACAGTTGGGAGCTATGAGTTATTGGTCATACTATTTATGCATAGCTCCCAACTGTCCTGATTTGGAGGGACTGTCCCTGATTTGGAGCAATGTCCCTCTGTCCCTCATTCCTCCTAATTTGTCCCTCATTTTGATCTGATCTATATAGTTGTATATAAAATGCACTTTTTATCTTTCAAAAAGTGTTTCCCAGTGCTAAACCTTCCATCTGATTTCTAAATTGCTGCATTTGTACATTTTAAGAGCCAATATAAAGGAAAAGTAGTGGTAAAAAAAAGCCCTTGTGGATTTAATTAACCTTTTTATTTGGTTAATTCGCCTTTAAGGGGGTGTGGCAGGGGGCGTGTCCCATGCCTACATACGTTTGCTGGTAGGTGTCCCTCATTCCCATCTCAAAATGTTGGGAGGTATGTTTAAAGTCTATCAGTAATTATTAACAGTCCTTTTCCCTTCAGCCTGTCAGTCTATTCTCTTTATCAGATTTATTTTAACATGGAAGTGTAAATTGTTTTCAGCATTTTAATGTGACTTTTTATTTTTATTTCCATGACTTTGTTGCATTTATAAAGCATTTCTGTGCTGAAGCCCAACTCCAGGCTAACACTTCACTACTTTAGCTTCACGCAAAAAAAAAAAAAAAAGTTTGGTTTCAGATATACAATAATTGATAGTGTTTATTTTATGAAAATACATGAGTAATTAATTTTAATTTTAATTAATTTAATTTAATTACATTTTAATTAACCACTTCAGCCACAAAAGATTTCCCCCTTAATGGCCAGGCCATTTTTTGCGATACGGCATTGCGTCGCTCCAACTGACAATTGCGCATGCGTGCGACGCTGTACACAAACAAAATCAACACAATTTTTTCCACACAAATAGAGCTTTATTTTGGTGGTATTTGATCACCTCTGCGGTCTATATTTTTTGCGCTATAAACAAAAATAGAACGACAATTATGAAAAAAAAAATATATATTTTTAACTTTTTGCCAAAATGAATATCCCAAAAAAATAAAAATAAAAATTTCTCCATCAGTCTAGGCCGATATGTATTCTTCTACATATTTTGGGTAAAAAAAAATCGCAATAAGCGTATATTGATTGGTTTGCGCAAAAGTTATAGCATCTACAAAATAGGGGATAGATTTATGGCATTTTTTTTATTTTTATTTTTTTACTAGTACCGTTTTTTACTTTCGACCGTCCAGATCGCGGGGACGTACAACACTACGACACAAGCCGAGAAAATTAAGTTCAATGCTTCCGAGCATGCGTCAAATTGTTTCCGAGCATGCGTAGGAATTTTGCGCGTTTGAATTGCTACAGACGATCGGAATTTCCGATCAGAACTTTTTCCGACCGAAAAATTTAGAACCTGCTCTCAATCTTTTGGTGGCTGGAATTCGGCCAGTAAAAGTCCAATAAAGCATACACACGGTCGCATTTTCCGACCAAAAGCTCTCATCGGTCTTTTGCTGGCCGAGTTTCCGGTCGTGTGTACGCAGGATTATTGTACTAATGACACTGGCAGGGAAGGGGTTAACATCAGGGGCGATCAAAGGGTTAAATGTGTTCCCTCACTGTGTGTTCTAACTAAATGGGGGACTGTATGACTGGGGAAACACACAGATCCATCTTCCTGCATAGCAGAAAGACAAGATCTGTGCGATCTCCCCTGCAGGACAGAGATTTGCCTTGTTTACACAGGCAGATCCCCATTCTGTCACTGCGGGGAATGATCGCAGGTGATCGGCGGTGGTCCGCCTCACCCACTGATTGGCTCCCCTGCTGGCCAGTGGGCCTGCGCACGCCCACAAATCACAGTGTATGAGCCAACGTACACCTATGACGATGTGCAGGATAGCCCCCATTGCCGCAGTATAACTGGGGGGTGTCATTAACTTTACATTGACACCTGCAGTGATTCGCAGAGAGCATTGTGAACTGCCTGCGAGTGAGAAGCTGATCACACAAGTGTGAACCAGGACTAAAGCTGCTTTTACAGGAGTTTGACCTTTTATTTCTCTGCCTTTAGCTCAATTCTAGCTGAAATGGTTTATTTTGGATACATAGATCTGAATATGCCCTTAAAGAGGTAGTAAACTGCATAAATAAAATAATTGGGCCTTTCGTGTTCTATCTTAGCTGTCCTGATTACACCCTTACATTTCTCATTGCATTCTTTATACAGTTGGAATGCTGATGATGATCCCTCAGCCTTTTATTTTTTGAAGGCCTTCTCCTTTGCTTTTATATGAATTTTTCCGTTGGTGTTAATACACCCAGGGCTTTTATTAGTTCTTTTAAATTTATTACCCTTTGGGATGCACTGGCTAATACCCTTATTTAATATGCTCCTAAAGTAGCATTCAAAACCTTTGCCATCTCACCATCCTTTGTAACCAGAATCCCTTCATTATTCTTTATGGGGCCAATATGATCTGTCCTCCCTCTTTTACTATTCATGTACTTAAAGATCTTCTTGGGATTTTTCTTACTAAAACATTTATTATTTGAAAATAATACCGCTTTAAAAAATAGTACTATTAATAATAATTATAGTTAAAATAATATTAAAAATATTATATTGTGAATACTATTTACACTATTAAGCCCCATACACACTATCAGATTTTCTGCTAGTTTTTGTCTTCAGATTTAATAAAAGCATGTAGTGCAAGGGCCTGCCTGATTGCATACACATTAAAACTCCTCAGGTTTGACCTTATATTAAATGGTTTTGGTAAATCTGCAGGAAAAAATCAGCAGAAAATCTGATAGTGTGTATGGGGCTTTAGACAAGTGGAACTATACTGCACCTGAGCACCACAAACCAAAAATGCTATTTAATTCATTTTTTTATATTCAAAGCAAACTCCCCCCTCCATCCGTGTCTCCATGATTTATTATGATGCAAAATAACTTTGAAAAACACCCCCCTAACATTTTTGTCTGTGGTCATTTTGAGTAAGGGCAGATAATTCATGTAGCATTTACTTCCTGGAATCCACCTGCCTTAGCTCAGGCATGCAGGCAGATGAGGGCGTCCTTAGCTGAGAAAACCGTTCCTCTCCTACTGAAGACTCCTGTGATGTATGCCATTATTTGCCTAGGCATGGAAATCAGGAAGTAACTGAAAACATGTAAAGCAACTATTTACTAATGCTGACAGCATAAGGAATGAAAATAGCCAATTATGATTGAAAGAGTGAAGTTCTGCTTTAATATCAACAGTTGGCATAATGCTTGTTACAATGCTGACATTTTAGTAAATGCACAGAAATGAATTATATCATTACTACTCCTATCGCTATGCGTGTACTGACTGGCACTCCAACACAATTTGAGGTGGATGTACTCACTGGCTCCCCATCAGAGTTTGAGGTGGGTGCACTCATTGGATCTCCAACTGAGTGTGAGGTAGGTGTACTTACTGGATCTCCAACTGAGTCTGAGGTGTATGTCCTCACTGGCTCTCCAACAGAATTTAAGGTGGGTGTGTTCATTGGCTCTGCAACAGGGTTTGAGGTGGGCGTACTCATTGGCTCTCTAACGGGGTTTGAGGTGAGTTTACTCACGTGCTCTTCAACAGAGTTTGAGGTGGGTGTTCTCACTGGCTATCCACCAGAGCTTGAGGTGGGTGCACTCATTGACTCTCCAACAGAGTTTTAGGTGGGTGTGTTCATTAGCTCTGCAACAGGGTTTGAGGTGGGTGTACTCATTGGCTCTCTTACAGGGTTTGAGGCGAGTGTACTCACATGCTCTCCAGCAGAGTTTGAGTTGTGTGTGTTTATTGGCTCTCCAACAGAGTTTGAGGTGGGTGTACCCACTGGCCCTCCAACAGAGTTTGAGGTGAGTGTACTCATTGGATCTCCAACTGGGTGTGAGGTGGGTGTACTTACTGGATCTCCAACTGAGCCTGAGGTGGATGTACTCACTGGCTCTCCAACAGAATTTGAGGTGGGTGTGTTCATTGGCTCTGCAACAGGGTTTGAGGTGGGCGTACTCATTGGCTCTCTAACAGGGTTTGAGGTGAGTGTACTCACGTGCTCTCCAACAGAGTTTGAGTTGGGTGTGTTTATTAGTTCTCCAACAGAGTTTGAGGTGGGTGTACCCACTTGCCCTCCAACAGATTTTGAGGTGGGTGCACTCATTGGATCTCCAACTGAGTGTGAGGTGGGTGTACTTACTGGATCTCCAACTGAGTCTGAGGTGGATGTACTCACTGGCTCTCCAACAGAATTTGAGGTGGGTGTGTTCATTGGCTCTGCAACAGGGTTTGAGGTGGGCGTACTCATTGGCTCTCTAACAGGGTTTGAGGTGAGTGTACTCACGTGCTCTTCAACAGAGTTTGAGGTGGGTGTTTTCACTGGCTCCCCACCAGAGCTTGAGGTGGGTGCACTCATTGACTCTCCAACAGAGTTTTAGGTGGGTGTACTCATTGGATCTCCAACTGAGTGTGAGGTGGGTGTACTTACTGGATCTCCAACTGAGTCTGAGGTGTATGTACTCGCTGGCTCTCCAACAGAATTTGAGGTGGGTGTGTTCATTAGCTCTGCAACAGGGTTTGAGGTGGGCGTACTCATTGGCTCTCTAACAGGGTTTGAGGTGAGTGTACTCACGTGCTCTCCAACAGAGTTTGAGTTGTGTGTGTTTATTAGTTCTCCAACAGAGTTTGAGGTGGGTGTACCCACTTGCCCTCCAACAGATTTTGAGGTGGGTGCACCCATTGGATCTCCAACTCAGTGTGAGGTGGGTGTACTTACTGGATCTCCAACTGAGTCTGAGGTGGATGTCCTCACTGGCTCTCCAACAGAATTTGAGGTGGGTGTGTTCATTGGCTCTGCAACAGGGTTTGAGGTGAGTGTACTCACGTGCTCTCCAACAGAGTTTGAGTTGGGTGTGTTTATTGGCTCTCCAACAGAGTTTGAGGTGGGTGTACCCACTGGCCCTCCAACAGAGTTTGAGGTGGGTGTACTCACTGGTTTTCTAACAGAGTTTGAGGTGGGTGTACTCACTGGCTCTTAAACAGAGATTGAAGTGAGCGTACTCATTGGCTCTTAAACAGTTTGAGGTGAGCATACTCAGTGGATGTACTCAACAGCTCTGCAGCAGAGCTTGAGGTGGGGTTTACTCACTGGCTCTCTAACAGGATTTGAGGTGAGTGTACTCAACAGCTCTGCAACAGTTGAGTTTAAGGTAGGTGTGCTCACTAGCTTTCCAACAGAGTTTGAGGTGGGTGTGTTCATTGGCTCTGCAACAGGGTTTGAGGTGGGCATACTCATTGGCTCTCTAATAAGGTTTGAGGTGGGTGTACTTACTGACTCTCCAACAGAATATGAGGTGGAAGTACTCACTGGCTCTACAACAGGGTTTGAGGTGGATGTACTCACTGGTTTTCAGAGTTTGAGGTGGAAGATTACCGGTATGCTCGGTCTGGGAAGTGAATACAAATGTATATCCTTCCTGGAAAGGGGAAAAGTGGAAGGACATAGACACACAACACAAAGGGTGCTTGTAAATTAGTCTAGAAACAACTCAAGGCTGCCCTTTCTGGCAACTGACCATTTAACCCTAAGCAACACTGTCTTGTGACCAGACACCTCACCTTTAGGACTAAGGGCTGGTGTGGAGATCAACAGAGACCACAGAAGATAAACTGATCTTCAAATCAACACTCCATTATTTTTTTTAAAAGGTAACTTTTATTAGTTATAAAAGATAGCAAATTAAAATCATAGTGAAAAAACGTTTACACAAACAGGTAACATGGTAGTAAACAGAATGTCCATTAATTACAGAACCATCACAGAAAAGAAAATGGCGTATTTTGACCAGAACATAACAAAAGGAAAAAGAAAGAAATGGGGGGGGGGGGGGGGGGGGGAATACATATTCAAAGCATACAGAGTGAGTCAGATATATTGCAAGATCAGGAGGTATCACTCCCTTCGGGCGCTATAGTGCTTTCAGAGTCTACCCAAAGTGAAACCCTCCATCATTAACCAACCATCCATTGACACCCAAGATATTTACCGACCCCTTGTCAGAAACCATGAAATCAGGCCGAGACAGAGGTACAGTTAAATCACACTTGTTTAATAATAAAAGTAAAAAGAACAAACCTAGTCAAAACATAGCCAAAGTTCAATAACTGGAACGGATAGTCAGCCAAGCCAAGTCAAGGATCAATGTAGTGGAACAGCAAGCAGGATCTGGAGCCAGAAGGGTTTGCCAGCAAAGCAAGTCTTGAACAGGATCGCAGGAGATAATTTCTGTAATGTTGACCAAGGCGAAGGTAGAGAACCTCTGGACTGGGCGGCTTAAGTAGGCAGGACTGACGAGCAGGATATCATCAACAGCTGAGTAACTGTGGAGAGATAGGAGCTGGGAATTAGCCGACAGAGGAGCGGCCAACTCAGAGAAGGAAGGTCTGAACCAAGCCCTGACAGCCCTTTTTGACCCCAGCCTTGATTAATCTCTTTGCAAGTCAATATTGACTACTTTGGGGAGTACTGCGCTAAAAAAAAGGAACAAATACCTCCCTAAATATGCTACACAATTAGTATCCCAAATAGCAAGGATAACTTGCCACAAATTTGTGGGAGTATTGAATTGTAAGTCTGTTAACTTGCTGCACATTTTCACTGGCAAGTTGTAGACTTGTAGAGCACTTGGAGAACGAGTTCTAGTTGGCACTTTTCCAATTTGTAGAAAATTTGTGTGGAAAGTCTCTAGCAAGAGCAAAGTGGCAGTGGTCAGTCTTCAGTAAGAGTTCTGCAAGTCACAGTGACCCCTGTGGTGGGAGGACTATTGCACAACATAACTGAAGCGGAACTTGCAGCAGACTTGCAGAATGTTTGCAAAGAAAGTTGATCTGGAGTCATGCAATGCGGACTTGCTGCAATTGTGCAACAAACTTGTGAAGCCTGGCAGGTCTAGCAATAGCTTAGCAAGTCATTTTTTAAACTTGCATCTTAATTGCTTGCTATCTGGGATGTGGTGGAATCTTATAGTGATCAGTGACACATGATTGAAGTAGTGTGTGATTATTCAAGATCCATCAATGCAACATTGTTTCCAGCTACAGCACCAATGACTAAACCAACCACAGATTTCCAAAAATGATAATTGGGGAAATCTGTATTTGCTTCTCATCTCTGCTATATAGTTGGTTTGACACAAGCCTTTG
Organism: Lithobates sylvaticus; assembly: GCA_028564925.1. Taxonomy (NCBI): domain Eukaryota; kingdom Metazoa; phylum Chordata; class Amphibia; order Anura; family Ranidae; genus Lithobates; species Lithobates sylvaticus. The sequence continues at coordinate 216,329,148 of CM053034.1, read as the reverse complement.
GGCTAAACTACACAGGTAGTTTTAATTTAGAGTTGCTGAGTGATTCACTATATGTGGCATCATATCTAATGCCACACCTGAATGGGTGCTTATTTACAAAACCACTTGCATTGCAGAAACTACACGTTCCCATAACACGTGGCACTGCACCTCTTCTACAATATGTGTGGTGCCTTGTTGTAGTGCCATACTTTGTGAACGGCAATCCACCCAGTGGTGTATTTTGGTTTTGTGCTGCCCTAGGCCATACTAAAACCAGACGCCCCCTCCATCTAAATTTGTCCCATTCCAGCCGATTTAAAATTGCGCACACCTGTGCAACAGCAACAAACACCGTAAATGTTATTATCCATAGGCAATTGCTTTCAAAGCCTTTACAGCAGGGGTAGGCAACCTCGGCCCTCCAGCTGTGGTGAAACTACAAGTCCCATGAGACATTGCAAGACCCTGACAATCACAGGCGTGGCTCCTAGAGGCATGATGGGATTTGTAGTTTCACCACAGCTGGAGGGCCGAGGTTGCCTACCCCTGGTTTACAGGTTACCACTTTATATTTACACAGGAGGTTTGGTGCTAGAGCTACTGCCCATGATCTGATGTTCGCAGGGATACCTCACATATGTGGGACGATCGATGTTTGCGTGCATGCGGGACTGACACACGCTTTCACATTTGCCAGGACCCCAGGACAGGAGTACTTACATTAAATTTTTTTTAATAATTTTTTTTTTTTTAATTTTTTTTTACACTGTTGCTTAATTTATTTATTTTTTAATAACTTTTATTGCTGTCAGAAGGAATGTAAACATCCTTGTGACAGCAATAGGCAGTGTGACACAGTGGCGGCTGGTGCTCAAATTTTTTAGGGGGGAGCAAACAACCTGAAAAAAAAAAACATCAATTGCCGCCACTGTACCTCTGTCTCTAATCACGTGCTTCAAAAAAAGCACCCCCTCCCACCCCACATGTGGGAATCCATGTGTCGGCGCATGAATAGGGAGGTGGCAGCAGGGAAAGGGGGGGCGGTGCCTGTGCGCCCTCAATGCACGGGCCGCCACTGCAGTGACAGGTACTCTTTATGGACCGATCTGGGGTCTTAAAGACCCCAAATCCCTCCTCTGCACTTGAACGCATTCAAAACACCAAGATCGGTGTCTTTGCGGTTTATTTTTAAGAAAAGCCGTTCCTGGCTTTGCTTGGCTGTCCAGACAGCCAGCGAACGCGCTGGCTGGTCACTCCTGTCTACTGGTGGGACTGGAGAGCCAGAGAGAGCCGCAGAAGGTGACAGGATGGGGGGACGTCCCCTCCCGCTGCTTGTAATAGCAATCGAGTGGCTAGTAAGCTGCTCTGTTATGCTATTACAAGAGAGCTCTAAAAAACGATCCTGGGGTGATGCCTGCAGCTGCAGGCATCATCTTGGTACAGACGCCGCCCCCCTGAAAAATGCTGCCCGAGGCAAACGCTTTGTTTGCCTTGTGGTAGATACGCCCCTGAACTCAACACACTGTACAGTAGAACGCAAAGCACAATGTAGGGCGCCACAATGCGCATGTAGTGTGTTGTGGTGTGCTGCATTGCTAACAAAAAAAAAAAAACAGTCATGTGCTTTTTTTGATCTATTGTGGTGCACTGGCAACAGATCGCTAAAATGTGAACCAGCCTAAAGAGATCAGTTTAAAGTGGATAAATTATTATTAATTGATAATAAATTTGTCCCAAGCAACAAACCAATCAGATAATGAGTATAAGGCGATTATTTTATAAAGGGATGATATAGGCCTCATGCACACTGGACACACTGGACACTTTTAACGTGACTGTTAGGGGTCTGCCATTTTTTTTGTCTCTAAACACGAGTAAATGTGTGTATACACGCCTAAGCACTTGAGCGTTAATTCCTTTCAATGGCCAGAATAAATTATTATTTTGGCCAATTAAATGAATTAACGCCAAAGTGCTAGATGACTTGTCTTACATTTATTCTTTAGTTATTTTTTTGTTGCTCTTGTTCAACTTCTATGTCACAGAGATATATACTATGAAACATATAAGCGCCACACTTTTTATGGTTTATTATTACAAGTGCTTGATGAGCCTAAATGTGCTAAACCACACCTCCCAACTTTTTTTTGAGATGGGAATGAGGGACACCTATCAGCAAAAGAAAGCAGACATAGGACACACCCCCTGCCACACCTCCTTAAAGAAGAATTGTACAAAAAATAAATAAGATTGGTTAAACCCACAAGTGCTTTTTTACCACTACTATTCCTTTATATTGGCTTTTGGAATTTACAAATGCAGAAATGTAGAAATCAGATGATAGGTTTAGTGCTGGAAAACACTTTTTGATAGATAAAAAGTGCATTTTATGTACAACTATATAGATCAGACCAAAATGAGGGACAAATCAGGAGGGATGAGGGACAGAGGGACATTGCTCCAAATCAAGGACAGTTGGGAGCAGTGGCGGTGCGTGCATAGAGGGCGCAGGAGCGCCGCCCCCCCTCTCCTGCACCGCTCTATCACCAATAGATAGATTCATGCATTGCATGAATCTATCTATTGTCACCGCTGCCGCCCCCTATTCAGGTGTCCGGCCCCTGATCGGGCGCCGGGCATCTGAATTACAGTGGGGGGGGGGGTGTTGCTGGAAGCGCCCCTATTAGAGCTGTAAGCTCTAATAGGGGACCCTATTAGAGCGGTGTGCTCTAATAGGCTTCCCTAAGTGTAAACAGCGGGCGCACGGCTGTGCGTTCGCTGATTACACAGTACTGTGTTAGGGAAGCGAATACATCGCTTCCCTAACACAGACCCGCCTCTCAGCCAATCAGGTTGCCAGGTCTGTTACCTGTCACCTGATTGGCTGAAGTCACAGGCGCTGTGATTGGACGCTAGGCGTCCAATCACCTAGCGTCCAATCACAGCAGAAGAAGACAGGAGGAGCGCGGGAGAAGACATCCGACGGAGACATCCGACGGAGACACCGCTCGTCGCCTGACGCCGTCACCAGCTGCACACCGGGACAAGGTAAGTGCAGAGGGCAGGCAGGGGGCACAGTGGCAGCACTTAAGGGGCACAGTGGCAGAACTTGGGGCACAATGGAAGCACTTAAGGGGCACAATGGCAGCACTTAAGGGGCACAATGGCAGCACTTAAGGGGCACAATAGCAGCACTTAAGGGGCACAATGGCAGCACTTAAGGGGCACAATGGCAGCACTTAAGGGGCACAGTGGCAGAACTTAAGGGGCACAGTGGCAGAACTTGGGGCACAATGGCAGCACTTAAGGGGCACAATGGCAGCACTTAAGGGGCACAATGGCAGCACTTAAGGGGCACAATGGCAGAACTTGGGGCACAATGGCAGAACTTGTGGCAGAACTTGGGGCACAATGGCAGCACTTAAGGGGCACAATGGCAGCACTTAAGGGGCACAATGGCAGCACTTAAGGGGCACAATGGCAGCACTTAAGGGGCACAGTGGCAGCACTTAAGGGGCACAATGGCAGCACTTAAGGGGCACAATGGCAGCACTTAAGGGGCACAATGGCAGAACTTGGGGCACAATGGCAGAACTTGGGGCACAATGGCAGAACTTGGGGCACAGTGGCAGCACTTAAGTGGCACAGTGGCAGAACTTGGGGCACAGTGGCAGAACTTGGGGCACAGTGGCAGCATTTGATGGGCACAGTGGCAGCGTTTGATGGGCACAGTGGCAGCACTTGGGGCACAGTGGCAGCGTTTGATGGGCACAGTGGCAGCGTTAAATGGGCACAGTGGCAGCGTTTGATGGCACAGTGAGGCTGTTTGTTTGCGCCCCCCCAAAAATTTTGAGCACCAGCCGCCACTGGTTGGGAGTTATGGTTAACCAGTCAGGTTCTGTTATCCTGACTGGGCGCCGCGCCGATCGGTGGAGCGGTGTGTCAGTCTGACACACCGCTACACAGATCTTGGTAAAGAGCCTCCGGCGGAGGCTCTTTACCACGTGATCAGCCGTGTCCAATCATGGCTGATCACGATGTCAACAGGAAAAGCCGGTGATCGGATTTTCCTCACTCGAGTCTGACAGAAGTGAGTAGAGGAGAGCCGATCGGCGGCTCTCCTGACAGGGGGGGTCTGCGCTGATTGTTTATCAGCGCAGCCCCCCCTCAGATGCCTGCACTGGACCACCAGGGACTCCACTAGAACCACCAGGGAAGTGGGCAACATGTGGATGGTCAGGTATGTACCCCATGGCCATCCACATGTGAAAATGATGCCCAATCTGTGCCAGTCAGTGCCAACAAATGGGCACTGAATGAATGAATGAATGAATGATTTGTATAGCGCTGCAACTGCGAACTGAATCGCCTCGAGGCGCTTGATCCGACCTGCGTTGATTCCTTCTTAGAAGAGGTAGGTCTTGAGTTTTTTCCTGAAGGCCCGATGGTCTTTTTCCAAGCGGATGTTCGTAGGTAGAGCGTTCCATAGCCGTGGTCCTTGGACTGCAAATCTTCGTTCTCCCCTTGACTTGTACCGGGATTTGGGGACAAGGAGGAGGTTTTGGTCGTTAGATCGGAGGTTGCGATTGGGGGTGTAGTGTTGTATTTTTTCGCATAAGTATTGAGGAGCATCTCCTTGTGTGCATTTGTGGGTCAAGCAGAGGGTCTTGAATGTGATCCGATTCTTTACGGTTAGCCAATGGAGGGTCCTCAGGGATGGGGAGATGGATTCCCATGGTTTTTTTCCTGTGACTAGTCTTGCTGCCGTGTTTTGAACGACTTGTAGTCGTGCAATCTGGAATTTAGGTAGTCCTATGTAGAGGGAGTTTGCGTAGTCGAGTCGAGAGTTGATGATTGTTCCTACCACTATTGCTTTGTCCTTTTCTGGAATGAAGGGGATGAGTCTACGTAGCAGGCGTAGAAGGTGGTAGGATCCGCTGACTACTGATCCTATTTGTGCATTCATTGACATTTCTGAATCGAAGATGACACCGAGACTTTTGGCTTTTATGCTTAGGGGGATGGTCTGTCCAAGGATGGTGGGCGGAGTCCATGG
>CM053034.1:216273081-216323610 GCA_028564925.1 Lithobates sylvaticus | reverse complement strand
TCCTGCCCAATCACAGAAGCTTTTGTAATTTGGGAACCGATTCACAAAATACAAAGGCTTCTCTGAATAGGCAGCAGAGGAAAGGGTCAGACATAGCTGTTCTGTGTGCCGCTCTCTCCTCTCTCACAGCCCCGAGTGTCAGTGTAGGCTACAGCAGATTCATGAACCTGTCACATATAAAAAAAATTGAGATAGGAGATGCCATGCACCTCATTGGACTTAACTCGTAGTGTGCCTGCACCTTTTACAAAGTGACTGAATTTTTGGAATTTAGCTTTAAATAATGTAAATGGTGATACATAAACACAATAAACACAAGTAGGCTTCCTCTGTATGTAGAATGATGATTAGAGACATAGAAAAAAGGTTTTTTTTATTTTTTTTATTTTTTAAGCTTTGTTTAATGTATTTTTCTACTTTTTTTTTTATATTATGTTCTTCAGCCCGTGTTTACATCAGTTGCCATCAGTTCATTTTGCCAAACAGTATTTGTTTGCTACTTGTTCTATCTTGACATTAGTTTACTTCAGCTATGGTTTAATTCCTACAAAATAAAGACATCAGAGATGCACATATTTGCTTTTTTCATAAAAAAATTAAGCGAATGTGTTGCACAAAGAAGTAAGATGCTGCAGCCATGTGACCTGTGCCCGTTTGAATAACTGTAATCAGCGGCTTGTCACAATAAAATAACAAAGGTCACTTTTTTTTTTAAAGTTTGCAGGAGTTCTGCTTTCACACTGCTCTGTTGAAAAAAAAAAATTGTTAAAAATGCATATGCGCTTTGATGCATTTCTGGTGCGTTTTCTGGTTGGCATGCACCTGTGAAACATGGACATGTGACTCAAAAGACACAGCAAAAATGCAACCATGGTGCGTTTTTGACGCAATTCGGATTCATTTCAGTGGGGACTTGATTTTGAAAAGTGCACCAAAGATGTAGCATTCAGGACTTTTTAAAAAGCACAGCACCTGCAGCACAGTAATATGAAGAGTCCCATAGGATTTTAATGGAAATATTGTTACTGCATTGTTCTTGCATTTTTAACAAGGAAAAATTGCTGCAAAAATGCATCAGTGTAAAATAGCCCTAAGTTTACTCGTTATTCAATTATTATTATTATTTTTTTTTTTAAATCAAATTTTTTTTTTTATTTCTTTTATATACAAACAACGATAACAACATACAATCCAGCACATATAGAGGGAATAACAAAAGAAGAGTAATTAAAAAAAATGTTTTTAAATAAATAAAATAAAATAAAAAATATTTATTTTTTATTCAATTATTTTTGGTGTTAACTCGAAGAAAGACGCAAACTGGGTCCTTTGCCAACATTGCTCATTGCACTTAGTAACTTTGCCACTAGGTGGCGGTGTTATCTTTGCTTTAAACATTCAAGTTAAATGTCAAGTTGGGAAGGGTAGTCTAATTAGTACTACATTAATAGAGATGGAGTACAAATACAGCTGGAGGCCTAATAAAACACATAGGGGAGGACAGTGATAGCTGGCGGTACATGAGAACACAGCGATCAGGACACAACAATGGCTGGGCTGCCACTTGGGGACATTTACAAAATAATCATCAAAAGACATTGTGTGGCCTTTGTGATTTTTGTAGCCCATAGCACCCAATCAGACACTCTAAAAATAATCTGTCTGCTGCATTTTAGACATTGAATTAAACATTTAGGTGGGTTGAAACACTGTTTTATTAAATATAGAAATAGGATGTTGATGGGGGCAGGGATAACATTTATTAGAAGCAGGAACACTTTTGTAGCAAATTATTCAAATTGTACAAATCTATTACGTATAAATAAAGGGGAAAAGAAAAAGAAAAAATGATAAAAATGAAAATAAAATGCAGATGAACTGCATGCAAATAGGCTGACAAGAAACAAGCTTATAGGAGGAGAAAGAATGACAGAAAGATGACCTCATCAGTTTCCCACTGCTTCTTTTACTGTCCAGGCAACATGCTAGGGGTGGACAGATGACATTTACTTAAAGCAGAGATCCTCAAACTACGGCCCTCCAGCTGTTGCAGAACTACACATCCCATGGGGCATTGCAAAACTATGACATTCACAGACATGACTAGGCATGATGGGAATTGTAGTTTCTGAACAACTGGAGGGACATAGTTGGAAGACCCCTTACTTAAAGTGACACTAAAGCCGCACACACACGATCAGATTTTTCATTCATTTTTCCCCACTGATCGCCAATGTAAGGAGCATTCTTCCCACTGACCGCCAACGTAAGGAATATTCTTCCCACTGACCATCAATGTAAGGAACATTCTTCCCACTGACCAACAATGTAAGGAACATTCTTAAACATGCCAACAATGTAAGGAGCATTCTTCCCACTGGCCACCAATGTAAGGAACATTCTTCCAACTCACTACAAGTGTAAGGAACATTCTTCCCACTGATCACCAATGTAAGGAACATTCTTCCCACTGATTACAAATGTAAGGATCATTCTTCCCACTGATCAACAATGTAAGGGACATTCTTCCCACTGACCACCTGTGTAAGGAGCATTCTTCCCACTGATCACCAATGTAAGGAGCATTCTTCCCACTGATCACCAATGTAAGGAACATTCTTCCCACTGATCACCAATGTAAGGAGCATTCTTCCCACTGATCACCAATGTAAGGAGCATTCTTCCCACTGATCACCAATGTAAGGAGCATTCTTCCCACTGACCCACTAGATTTATTAAGTGCTCCCTGAGACTTGAAAATGATTTCAAGGGTTTATGAGGGGTAGAGAGGTTTGGAAAGGCTGATTGAAGGGATGGTACAAATTCTTATATCGAATAATGTGACTGTGAGTTGGGTATATACCATTCAACCCCATGACCTTCATCCAGTCATATCTCTATATCCTTGTTTCCAGTGACCTAGATGTCCCCATTACTAATTCTATCAGATGTAATTTTGTTGTTGTATCATTTGCCTTTAATTAGCCTTTGGCTGTACACTTCTGTTGAGCAACAACACAATGACTGTCCCTATTATTAACAATGGCAGTGTTATTGCTCATTTACAGTATCTCCTCTGTTCTACAACACTTTTTTCTTTCTATATTAATAGGAGACTCATTCTACTGGTGAGTCAGCGAAGTAGACTTCAGAATTTACCCTACTGTGCTATACCACCTTCCACCCTGAGGGCTCCATCTCTCTGCAGTGGGGATATGACAGGTGCACAAATCATGTTCATTTCCAACTCAGGGTTATACACAAATACACTGTATCAGGGCACTGAATATACAGACGGAGTTTAGAATGACTGTTTTTCAGATTTGAAATTGGAAAACAATATAACTTTTCAGTCTCAGGGAACCTCTACTAATAATTACTATATCTACAGCTCAGAGTACATTAGGGTAATAGTCAGTGGAAAGAATGCTCCTTACATTTGAGGTCAGTGGAAAGATTGCTCCTTTTAATCGGACGTCAGTGAGAAGAAGGCTCCTTACATTGAAGGTTAGTGAGAAAAATGCCCCTTACATTGATGGTTATTGGTTAGAGATGGGGCGAACACCCCCTGGTTTGATACGTGCCATAACTTTCAAACATCGCAAAAGTTCAGAGCCGAACAACAAACCCCATTAAAGTATATGGGACCCAAACTGGAAAAATCAAAAGTGCCCATTTCGAAGGCTTATATGCAAGTTATGGGGGTCTGGGTACTGTCCTGGGGGACATGTATCAGTGCAAAAAAGTTAAAAAAAAAGATAATTTAAATATAATGCCTGAGGGGTCCCCTTAGTTTGCCTGTAAAGTGGCGCATCTGTACCATGTATAGAGCCTGCTGCAGCAAAAATTACATTTATAAAAAAAAAAAGACATTTTCCCGGCAACCTTTCTTTATTTTGTAAACAACAGCTTGGGAGCCAGTCTGTATGATTAGACCACACTTTAGTGCACTCGGAACAAGATTAGACATTTTTTTGGATAAATTCTGGTGTCGGCTTCACAGATTTTGGATAGAAGTAACAGGTGGAGAAAAATTGGGCTTTGGGTGTTGGTGGTCCTATCACACTGTAACCCTATAGAGGTACTCTTGATGAAAGCAATAATTGGCCTTGTTTTAACAAATTGAAATTAAATGGTGTGGAAAAAATGGGCTTGTTAATTGTGCCCATGTTACAAAATAATTTCTTCCAGATAATATCAAAACCCACAAAGCTAGGCCGCCTAGACAGTTTTGCAGAGATTCCACATCCCAAAACACTTACTCTGCGACATCGGCATCAGGGGCTTAATAGCTGCTGCCAATCCAGGAATGATTCCTTTTGATAAATGTCAGCCAGTCAACGGAGTCTGTGAACAGACGCAATCTTTTATCTGTCACAAAACCTCCTGCAAAACTGAATGCCCATTCGGAAAGCATGCTGGATGCAGGGCAGTCCAGCAGCTCAATCATACTGGGCAAATTCTGGCCAGTGATCTATTCTTATGACCCAGTAACCCAGTGGATCTTTGCCTGAAAAGCTCTCCATGTCTGTTTTTGCCCATAGATAATCTTGCACAATATGATGTAGACGCTGCTAATGAGATGTGGAAGCTGACAGCCGTGGGGGCAGAGGACTAAACATTTTTAAAATTCATCGCTGAGGGGGCCCCCTTCTACACCACTCCTCCTTTGATCAACAGAAGCCTAAAAAACAAACAGCTTTTCCATGAGATTGTAACCTACCAGAGTCTGGAAAGGCATTACATAAACTCCTCTTTAAGGTGTCCTCAACAAATTTCATCCTCTGCTCCCTCTGTGGGGGCACAATGAGTTCATTCAGAGACTTTCCCTCCTTGGTCAAGGAGGTTTGCCAATCAATAATGATCTTTCTCCTTGATGCCACAAATTCTCGGGTCCTTTCGCAGGCTTTGAAGAATAAGGGAGCCCATCACCCAGTTTGCGGAGGCACGAGAAGCGTCCTTGGGGTCACTGAGGATTACAGTATCTGGAAATGCCTCCTCCCAGTCACATACTACTACTCCCAAGGATTCTGAGGGCAGAAAACCATCTCTTAAAGAGGAAGTAAACCCTGATGGGTTTTTCTTCCTTTATTCGTCTCTGCAAAGTAAAGGCACAATGTGCTAGTACTCACCTGCAAACGAAGCCCGCGCCGCCTTTCTTCCAGGTCCGTGGACTCTGGCTGTGTGACTGGCCGAAGCCGCGTGACGTCACTCCCATGCATGCACGTGGGAGCCGCCGGTCATGGCACACACTCCTGAAGAAATGGCACGGCGATGTCATTGACGCAGTAAACAGTGAATATCTCCTAAACGGTGCACGTTTTGGAGATATTTACAGTACCTATAGGTAAGCCTTATTCTAGGCTTACCTAAAGGTACAAATGTTACAGGGAGGTTTACAACCTCTTTTAGGTTTGACGTATGTCTTCTTCTGCTTCAATGCCTCCAAAACTGCCAGAATCCTCCTCTTGTGTGTTCTGTGGCGTCGCAAGAATGGTGTCTGTATAAGGCGGGCCTTGAGAGGAAAGGAAGTCCTTTTCTTAATCCTGCTGCTCTGCCTCGAGTGCCCTGTCCATAATGCCACGCAGAGTCTGCTCCAGCAGGAACACAAGATGCATGAATTGTCACGGCTCACCATTCTTGTCACCTCCTCAAATGGTGACAGTACAGTGCATGCATCCTTTATCAGCAGCACTGTACTGTCACCATTTGAGGAGGTGACAAGAATGGTGAGCCGTGACAATGCCTGCATCAGTGACACAACCGTACTCATTGACGTCCCTTAGCTGCATGTGCAGCCTCTACAGCATTGTCAAAGTTGAGTTCCACCTGGTGGACATGTCACAAATCAGGTGGTTTATGGGGAGGTGGAATTCCCGCTGAATTTGGCTGTGTATGTATATGTATGACTGCCTGGAATGGCTACAGACTGTTCTGGCCTGCTTTAGAAGATCTTCCAACCCTGGGTACCTGTTTAAGAAATGCTGCATCACCAAATTTAGGACCTCTGCCATGCATGGCACATTTGTAATTTTCCCTGTCGAAAGGGCAGACAGGAGGTTAGTGCAAATGGTTGAACGCCCTTACGTTGGTGATCAGTGGGAAGTATGTTCCTTACATTGGTGGTCAGTGGGAAGAATACTCCTTACATTGGAGGACAGTGGGAAAAATTCCCCTTACATTGATGGTCAATGGGAAGAATGCTCATTACATTGGTGATCAGTAGGAAGAAGACTCCTTATGTAGCGCAACACCCAAACGGGGCTGGCTGTATTATTCCAGGTTCTTTTCCCCATTAAATGCACAGCAGCCAGGCACACTGCAGTTTCCCCGTTTCTTTATCAAATCCCCAGGCAGCAAATGTCCTTTTGTTGGTACTTAATCCAGGACTGGAGCAGCCTTAATAGATGACTCTGTTAACCTTCTCCAGATAATCCTCTAGGTTAAAAAGTGTGATAATGCAGCTTCAGGGGAATCCAAGACTAGAAACAGCATTCTGGAACAGTCTCTCAAAGAAGAGGTAAAGCATCGTCATTCTCTATGCAGGGGTCTCAAACTGGTGGCCCTCCAGCTGTTGTGAAACTACAAGTCCCATGAGGCATTGCAAGGCTGACAGTTACAAGCATGACTCCCACAGACAGAGGCATGATGGGACCTGTAACAACTGGAGGGCCGCCAGTTTGAGACCCCTGCTCTATGGGATCTCTCACTCTCTGGCCTTCACTCACTGGGGTTTATTTACTACCATGCAGCTGTGCATGGTAGACAATCAGCTTCTAACTTCAGCTTGTTCAATTAAGCTTTGACAAAAAAAAAAAATGGAAGCTAATTGGTTTCTATGCAGAGATGCACCAGATTTTGCACTCTACAGTTTTAGTAAATTAACCCCACTGTGTACCTGTATACACAGATGCCTCCTTCCAGTATCATCCAGGCCCTGCCCCATGAGTCTCCAGGCCAGATCCTTGACAGACTTTCTTTTAACTGTTTCCCACATGTTACACGGGCACAGTGGGCCTCTACCTTTGCCTGAGCCAAGACCCTAAACATTTTACTGTAGGCTGCGTCTCTCCACCAGGGCAAAGAACCCTGTTGCTCTAGGCTCCAGACTATTTATGCCAATGGTGCCAGTGGTTACTTATCTGAGAGGCAGAAATTGCTCATTGTTCAAAGAACCTAGACTTTAAATTCTAATTCAAAGGTATAATTTTCTACATACTGTAAGTAGTTATTTCATAGTTAGCTTAGCTTCCAGTAAAGTATGTATAGACTTTACAATGATTTGGTGATAAGTGTAGATCATGTGTTTATACAGGGGTAGGGCTCTGTATACACTTGAAGTGCCAGATTGTGAGTAGGAATGACATACAATATCGGCGGTGCCGGTGCTGTCTAAGAGTAGCGAAAGGGGATAAAGCAGCTTTTCCAGGTCTGTCTGTGATTCGGCACGTCCCTACAGACATCAGATATTGTGTACATATTTGTCTCGGGTTCTTACCGCTTCCAGCTGGCAATAGGAGCCAACCACCATGATTAATCACTTACATATTCCAGATTCTAGGCTGATAGATCTCCAACACCGATTCATTGAAAGCCAAATAATTATAGTTTTATTGGTATCATTTTCTTCTGCAATACCGAACCATTAGGCCTAGTTTACATGTCCGGCAAAGGGGCAGTAAAAACAACCGGGTTCATCGTTTGTACCTCCCCAGGCTGCCCACCCTAATCCTAACATGGGCTTAGATGCACTTTCTTTTGAACTTGTCTTTTCGCACAGAAGATCAAGTGAGATCCTAAAGAATGCAGTGTCCTACAAGAAGGTGCCCCAATGCAGTGCAGTGAGCCCTTTATGAGAAGAATATTAAGGCTGCTGAATGGGCCTACGTTGACAGCCCATCTCATAGGGGTCTTATCTCCAACATTTGTAGAATATTGAACCTACAACTTTATTTGGAAGTGTGGGAGACAATCTAGGAAAGCCACCTTCTATTAGAAATGTGGAAGACTATGGATACAGACCCACAAAAGTTCCTTACATCCTGTATATAAAGAAAATGCATATAAAATAACAATACATTGGCACAACAGTCCAAAAAATTTCATGAGATTTATAGCACCTTTAGTAATTTATACTGGAGATGCAACTCTAAAGCCCCATACACACGGTCGGACAATCCGCGGACCAGGTCCGTCGGATCATGTCCGTCGTACTTTGTCCGATGTTGGTTTTGCGTACACACGGTCGGACAAAGTTGTCGGAAAATCCGATCATTCTGAACGTGGTGACGTTTGTTGCCTACGACGGGACTACGTAGAGGCTAGTAGCCAATAGCTTTGGTCTTGTAATGTGATCTGAGCATGCGTAGCACTTTGTCCGGTCGGACAACCGTACACTCGATCGGGTTTGGTGTGATCGGACCGGGTTGACGGCAAATCTTTCCAGCAGGAGATAAGACTTTGTCCGTCGGACAAACCGACGAACACTGTCCGATGGTGCATACATACGGTCTGATTTTTCAACAACATTGTCCGATCGGACAGAATCCATGAAAAAGTCCGACCGTGTGTATGGGGCTTTAGTTGGGCTCTCATTACCACATCCTGTAGACCTTTCCAGAGGCCACCACATTCCAGTGAAAGGTTGATAACATGCTTTTCAAGATCTCTGACTGCCCCATTACATGAGATCCATCTCTTAGACTTACCAATATAAGGTTTACCGATTGGCTTACCAACTCACAGCTTACCGATACGTAGCTTAACCATACACTAAACCAATAAAACTCTCCACACATATCCTTATGGCAGTTGGCTGTTTGTATACTTCAGAATGGAAACAGACTCCTTTTCCAACATAGGTCCAATCCAAAATATCACCAGCACACCATAATTAGTTAAACAAACTAGACACTTTAAAGTCACCATCAGAAGGAAAGGTTGTGTTGGAGCTACTAGGTTCCTCTTCCTCCAGCAATAGTCAAACATCACTTCCTTCTGATGATAACTTTAATGCCTTGTACACACGGTCAGACATTCTGACCACAAAATCCGTCAGATTTTTTCCGACGGATTTTGTCCGAAACTGGTGTTGCATACACACGGTTGGACAAAGTTGTGGGAAAATCCGATTGTTAGGAACGTGGTGACGTTCGTTGCGTACGACGGAATTACGTAGAGGCTAGTAGCCAATAGCTTTGGTCTCGTCGTAATTTGATCTGAGCATGCGTGGCACTTTGTCCGTCGGAATTCTCTACAAACGATCAAATTTTTTAGTCGGAAAATTTTAGATCCTGCTCTCAAAAGTCCGATAGAGCCCACACACGATCGGATTTTTCGACAAAATAATCCGATCAGACTTTTCCCGTCAGATTTTCTGACCGTGTGTACGGGGCATACGTGTTCTGTTTGTTTATCCAAATATGGTGTGCTAATGATATTTTAGATTGGACTTATAGTTTGGAGTGGCCATTTTGCCAGCACCCACCTATGACTGGGTCTTATTGCTGTGTGGAATGTGCTAGACTCTTTCTATTTATGGACTCAAACATTCTCCAACATTCTGCAATCTACTCAACCAAATTGAAATTGAAAAGCTGGCCACCAACAAAAAGTTGACAGGAAAACTAACTAACTCAATGCCGAAAATTTAAGAAAACCTGGGACCCGTGGATTTCACATTTCCTACTGACATACTTTGACCAAGGCCTGATAACCCTTTAAGGCTTACCTTTCTCTACTGTTGGGACCTTGTAACCCTGTGAAGCCACAGCCGGGCGCCCACAGTTACAATGCTGGCACTGCAGAGAGAAGGGGGAGACGAGCGGGGCTTCGTGCGCCCGCATCGCTGGACCCTGGGAGAGGTAAGTGTCCGATTATTAAAAGTCAGCAACTGCAGTATTTGTAGCTGCTAACTTTCAATTTTTTTTTTTAAGCAGAACTCCGCTTTAAGTAGTGGATGTGTATGGATTTAATGTACATGAGCTTAGTGCATTGTGGCACCTGTTAACGTGGGTCATTTATCCTATTATGAGTTGGCTGTCACCACATTGGATAAAAAAAAAAGTGCATGACCCTTTTTCCTCTAACCGCAGTGCACTGTAACACGCGGTATGTACATGGCAGTGCGTTGTGCATTGCACTCTACTTTTTCAATGCGCTGGGCTGCCATTCACAATGAATGGTACTACAGCCCCACTGCACATAGAGCAGTTATAGAATTTAAAAAAAGAATTGGATGATTTTCGTTTGCCGTAATTACTCGAGTATAAGCCGAGTTTTTCAGCACATTGAAAGTGCCCCCCTCAGCTTATACTCGAGTCAAGCACTTTTCTGCAGCAGAGAATTACATTTTCCGACTCGACTTAGGGGTTTCTAGCACCAAGTGGCCCCGAGATACGGGGCCCCAAAGTCGGTTCGGAAAATGTCATTCTCTGTTGCAGGAAAGTGCTTTTGACATTTCCTACCCAAATTTTGTGCCCTGTATCTCGGGCTCACTTAGGGCTAGGAACCCCAAATTTGGGGTGCAAACCCAGTGAAACTGGCACTACAATATATCCAATTAGGGGTTCCTAGCACCAAGTGGCCCCGAGATGGCCCCAAATTCGGTCAACTGTGTCCATCTGCAGCAATAGGGGGACCTAAGGCTGCAAATGGGCACAGTGAGGCTGCAAACGGGCATTGTTGACCCTCTTTTACACTTACAGTAGCTGCACATTTCTCACCCTAGGCGTATACTCGAGTCAATACGTTTTCCCATTTTTTTTTTGTGGTAAAATTAGGTGCCTCGGCTTATATTCAGGTGGGCTTATACTCGAGTATATACGGTAGCTAAAAACACAGACATAGATACTAAAGGTAATAAGGATATACTGTATACTAATCCAGGGACATTAAAAGACTGCCTTGTGAGGCAGGAAGGAATCTGCCCTGTCTGTGGTTCCAAACCACTTAGTACAATGATGAGTACAATGATGAGGAAGGAAGTGAACGTTGAGCAAAGATGACGAGACATTATAGAAATCTATGGCTGTCAGTCCCAGGACTGAGAGGGATTAGTACTCTTCACACTATGAGGATTTCCGTAGATGGGATGTCAGAACAGTCAAGCTGAAAATTATATTTATTATTATTTATTACGGGTATTTATATTGTGCCATTTACAGAGCTTTAGATATTGTACAACCACATCAGTGATACACATATACTACATACACATACCATATATACAAATACAAATACATCTAAACATATACAAAAAAAATATATATATATAGATATATATACAGGTGCATCTCATAAAATTAGAATATAGTTACATAGTAGGTGCGGTTGAAAAAAGACACAAGTCCATCAAGTCCAACCCATGTGTGTGATTATATGTCAGTATTACATTGTATATCCCTGTATGTTGCGGTCATTCAGGTGCTTATCTAATAATTTCTTGAAACTATCGATGCCCCCCGCTGAGACCACCGCCTGTGGAAGGGAATTCCACATACTTGCCGCTCTTGCAGTAAAGAACCCTCTACGTAGTTTAAGGTTAAACCTCTTTTCTTCTAAATTTAATGAGTGGCCACAAGTCTTGTTAAATTCCCTTTTGCAAAAAAGTTTTATCCCTATTGTGAGGTCACCAGTATGGTATTTGTATATTGAAATCATATCCCCTCTCAAGCGTCTCTTCTCCAGAGAGAATAAGTTCAGTGCTCGGAACCTTTCCTCATAATTAATATCCTCCAGACCCTTTATTAGCTTTCTTGCCCTTCTTTGTACTCGCTCCATTTCCAGTACATCCTTCCTGAGGACTGGTGCCCAGAACCGGACAGCATACTCCAGGTGCGGCCGGACCAGAGTCTTGTAGAGCGGGACAATTATCGTTTTATCTCTGGAGTTAATCCCCTTTTTAATGCCAATATTCTGTTTGCTTTGTTAGGAGCAGCTTGCCATTGCATGTCATTGCTGAGCCTATCATCTACTAGGACCCCCAGGTCCTTTTCCATCCTAGATTCCCCCCAGAGGTTCTCCCCCCAGTGTATAGATTGCATTCATATTTTTGCCACCCAAATGCATTATTTTATTTTTTTATTTTTCTACATTGAACCTCATTTGCCATGTAGTTGCCCACCAAGTTAATTTGTTCAGATCTTTTAGCTAGTTTTCCACATCCTGCAGAGAAGTTATTGCCCTGCTTAGCTTAGTATCCTCCGCAAATACAGAGATTGAACTGTTTACCCCATCCTCCAGGTCATTTATGAATAAATGAAATAGGATTGGTCCCAGCACAGAACCCTGGGGGATCCCACTACCCACCCCTGACCATTCTGAGTACTCTCCATTTATCACCACCTTCTGAACTCACCCTTGTAGCCAGTTTTCAATCCATGTACTCACTCTATGGTCCATGCCAACGGACCTTATTTTGTACAGTAAACGTTTATGAGGAACTGTGTCAAATGCTTTTGCCATATCATCAGAAAGTTAATTTAATTCAAAAAGTGAAACTCATATCTTTTATATAGATGCATTACACACAGAGTGATGTATTTTAAGCATTTCTTTCTGTTAATTTTGATGATTATGGCTTACAGCTAGTAGTAGTCAATACCCAAAATTCAGTATCTCAGAAAATTTGAATATTACATAAGACCAAGAAAAAACAAAAAAGATTTTTTAACACAGAAATGTTGGCTTACTGAAAAGTATGTCCATGTACAGTATATTGTGCACTCAATACTTGGTCGGGGCTCCTTTTGCATGAATTACTGCATCAATGTGGTGTGGCATGGAGGCGATCAGCCTGTGGCACTGCTGAGGTGTTATGGAAGCCCAGGTTGCTTTGATAGTTGCCTTAAAGAGGAAGTAAAGCCTATTAAAAAAAAAAAAAAAACGGAACCTGCAAGGCAAAGGCATAATGAGCTAGTATGCATAGCATACTAGCTCATTATGAATGACTTACCTGAGAATGAAGCCCCCGAAACGTCCCTCATCCACGATCTTCTGCGCCGCCATCAAACCCGGAGTGACTTCCAGGTCTCGCCGCTCCAGCGATGTCATTCGCTGGAGCGGCGATGACGTCACTCCCGCGCATGCGCATGAGAGCGGCATATCGCCGTGATCTCGGCATACTCAGTGCGCCTGCGCGCCGCTGTCTGCACCATAGATAGCGGTGCCTTTTCTTTTCTAAATTTCTCCTAAACCATGTAGGTTTAGGAGATATTTATTGAAACTACAGGTAAGCCTTAATCTAGGCTTACCTGTAGGTAAAAGTGGTTTGTAAGGGTTTACAACCACTTTAAGCTTGTCTGCATTGTTGGGTCTGGTGTCTCTCATCTTCCTCTAGACAATACCCCACAGATTCTCTATGGGGTTTAGGTCAAGCGAGTTTGCTGACCAATCAAGCACAGTGATACCATGATCATTAAACCAGATATTGGCAGGGCTTTTTTTCAGCGGGAACGTGGGGGAACGCAGTTCCGGCACCTCCAGCACTGAATGTATGGCGTGGCAAGGGGTGCTGTGGTTGTGCTGGAGGTTCTATTGATGCTGGCTGCTGGGGAATCTATTGTTGCTGGAGGGGATCTACTGTATTTTTGCAGGGGGGGGGGGCTATTGTTGCCGGAGAGGTCTATTGTTGCTGGTGGAGGATCCGTTGTTGCTAGGGGTGGGTCAATCATTGCTGGGAGGAATCTCATGGTAGGGGAGGGGTCTATTGCTGCTGGCTGCTGGTGGATCTATTGTATCTGGGGGGTCCATTGTTGCTGACTACAGGGAATCTATTTTACTGTTTTTCTTGTTGTCATTAACAAATGTCATACAAATTACTACAAAATAATACTTTGTTTTGTATTCTCTAAATGAGGAGGTACTGGGAGGTGGGAAGGGGGTGCAACCAAGGAACGATGCTTGGAGGTGGGTAAGGGGTAAAGACAAGGGTGACTCGGAAGGGGGGAGTCCTTGTACCTATTCTCTGAGAAAAGAAGCCCTGGATATTGGTACTTTTGGCAGTGTGGGCTGGTGCCAAGTCCTGCTGGAAAATGAAATCTGCATCTCCATAAAGCTGGTCAGCAGAGGGAAGCATGAAGTGCTCTAGATTTTCTTGGTAGAGGGCTGCGCTGACTTTGGACTAAAACACGGTGGACCAACACCAACAGATGACATGGGTCCCCTAAATCATCACTGACTGTGGAAAATTTTGCATTTCATTTGGAAATCAAGGTCCCAGAGTCTGGAGGAAGAGTGGAGAGGCAAGTTCCCACAGTCAGACATGATTGCGGAATTATTATTTGACGGTGAACTCCGCCAGCTCCGCGCTCCCCTTTCTTGGGTTGACTCACCGGAAGATTTTGACCTTTATTATTATAAAAAGGTCAATGTATGTTTTCTCCAATTTATGAAGCCAAATCATATGGCACATTCCTCCCCTCCACCTCATATTCCTCAGAATGTTCCTGCAGAACACATAAAAACCCCACTTACATCGAGGCTGTTTGGATTTCCTTTATTTCTTTGGAACTCGGCCTTGGTCTGATGAATATGAAGTGGAGTGGAGGAATATGATATATGATCATGGGTTCATAATTCAGATAAAACACAAATTGACCTTTATAACAATAAATGTCAAAATCTTTCGTAAAGTCAACCCAAATAAGGGGGAAGCATGAAGGTGACAGAATTCAGAGCCATGTGTATTCTTGTATGAGATACTCCTTGGTTTGTCCATGTAGTGGACTTTGATTCAGACCCTGGGGTGGGTCTCTTGATCCTTCACCGCGTTTTGCAGGTTGTTCTTCTGCTTCATCAGGAAGTTTTGGACGCCATCCAGACAAAATCCAAACATTCATCTGTTTAGTGCATTAGCCTGTCCGCACTGCAGGAATCATGGGAACCCAACTTCAGGTATTCAGGAACTAAGAGCAGCAAGAGTATACTCCAGTATACCAGATGGAAAGGGGAGAGAAGAGCTAGCTCCCCTAGAGCAAAGGCCTCCAAACTACAAGTTTACAGGTCCGCTGGTCTCCACTTCTGAATTACACAGCAGTGTTGTCACCCTGTACATAGAGAAGTCTAAAGGTCACCATACACAGTACATTATCTGGCTGTACAGTTTATATATAAGTTCATTAAAGTGTCACTAAACCCACATCATATAAACTATCAATAAATTATCTATTACATGCTTTTCATACTCCCTCAATCACTATGAGATTCGTTTTGTTTATTCTGCAAAAAAACTTTGACCCTGCTGCTCTCTGTCTCCACCTTCTGTCCAAGTCCCCAATTCAGCTAGGAATTTCACAGCTGTGGAGGCAACTCTGCACATGCTCAGTTTTTAAGTGAGTTTCTATGCTGAGCATTTCCTTCCTATCACATCTGAGCAGCCCATGTGACTATAGAGTCAAACATGTGGGCGTATACACAGTGGTAAATGACAGCCCACTCCCTCCCTCCTTCTCCTCCATGCCCACTAACCAGCTAAACACAATGGGGGTGGGATAATTCATGTAGTTTATTGGAGGCCTCACCTCTCTCCTATTCTAAGACACAGGCTGGAGGGGCGTGACACAGCCTGTGAGTGGCAGAAATCCGCCCACACCATGGTATTGCCACACAATAATTAAGATTTGATTTCAAATATATATTCGTATGACAATTTAAAAAAAGTTTATTGATATTCATTTCTTATTTTTACTCTGTATTACAAATTCAGTTTTTTGAACATGTGACCGGCAGCAGAGGACTAGAAGCTCCTCCTGCTTATGTTTCCCTGCAGACAGGCTGGGAGAGAGCTGGGTCATGTGACAGCTGTATATCTTGTCATTAAATTAATTACAGCGCCATCATCCACATACCGAAATAGAAGGGACGATGTAAATTAAAGCAGAACTTCAGTCATTTTTTTCAACTTTCCATCTATGAAATCTTCTGCCCTTGTTGTTTTAACTTTGGATAGTAAAACATTTTTTTTTTTTGCCAGTAAATCCCTTATACAGCCCACTTCCTGTTTCTTGCTGGTCATTAGCCTAGTCATTATGACATCATGCACAGCTCTCTCTCTCACTCTCGTGAGAATTTGCCAGGAAGGGAGGGGGATAAGAGGGCCAATGAGAGCTGCATAGCTGGAGGTGTGCCTCTGTCTGTGTAAAGCCAGGAAGTGAACAGGCAGCAGCTTTAGCTGCCCACAGTTAAAATGGCTGCAGCCAGACTTGGTGGAGAGAGATTTCTGCAGCATAAGTAGAGAATCACAGTATATATAAAATAATATGCAAAGTGGTTGGAGGGAAGCTTCAGAATGGCAAAGATGTTTTTATTACAAATTATGTGGGCAGACTGCAGTTCCTTTAAACAGCGTGTGTTTAGTATCACTTTAAGATTTATTATGTAATACGAGGACTCACCTATCTGACAAGGGAGATCGTCACACTGCATAGTTGTTGGTAGATCTAAATGAGAAATTAGGGAAGGTATCTTATAAACATTAAACTTCAGCTTTAACCACTTCAGCCCCGGACCATTTGGCAGCCAAAGGACCAGAGGTCTTTTTTCAATTTCGCACTGCACTACTTTAACTGGTAATTGCGCGGTCATGCAATTTTGTAACCAAACGAAATTTGCGTCCTTTTCTTCCCACAAATAGAGCTTTCTTTTGATGGTATTTGATTGCCTCTGTGATTTTTATTTTTTGCGATATAAACGGAAAAAGAGCGAAAATTTTGAAAAAAAAAGAGATTTTCTACTTTTTGTTATAAAAAAAATCTAATAAACTCAATTTTAGTCAAACATTTGGGCCAAAATGTATTCAGCCACATGTCTTTAGTAAAAAAAATGCCAATAAGCGTATATTTATTGGTTTGCGCAAAAGTTATAGCGTCTACAAACTAGAGTACATTTTCTGGAATTTACACCGCTTTTAATTTATGACTGCCTATTTCATTTCTTGAGGTGCTAAAATGGCAGAGAAGTACAAAACCCCCCCAAATGACCCCATTTTGGAAAGTAGACACCCCAAGCTATTTGCTGAGAGGCATGTTGAGCCCATTGAATATTTTTTTTTTTAGTCCCAAGTGATTGAATAAAGACAAAAATAAAAAAGATTTTTTTTTTTTTCAAAAAGTTGTCACTAAATGATATATTGCTCACACATGCCATAGTTATATGTGGAATTGCACCCCAAAATACATTTTGCTGCTTCTCCTGAGTATGGGGATACCACATGTGTGGGACTTTTTGGGAGCCTAGCCGCGTACGGGGCCCCGAAACCCAAGCACCGCCTTCAGGATTTCTAAGGGTGCAAATTTTTGATTTCACTCCTCACTACCTATCACCGTTTCGAAGGCCATAAAATGCCAAAATAGCACAAAACCCCCCCAAATGACCCCATTTTGGAAAGTAGACACCCCAAGCTATTTGTTGAGAGGCATGGTGAGTATTTTACAGCTCTCATTTGTTTTTGAAAATGAAGAAAGTAAAGAAAAAAAACATTTTTTTTTTCTTTTTTTCAATTTTCAAAACTTTGTGACAAAAAGCGAGATCTGCAAAATACTCACCATACCTCTTAGCAAATAGCTTGGGGTGTCTACTTTCCAAAATGGGGTCATTTTGGGGGGTTTTATGCCATCTGGGCATTCCATGGCCTCCGAAACTGTGATTGGCAGTGAGAAGTGAAATAAAAAAATTACACCCTTAGAAAGCCTGAAGGCGGTGATTGGTTTTTGGGGTTCCGTACGCAGCTAGGCTCCCAAAAAGTCCCACACATGTGGTATCCCCGTACTCAGGAGAAGCAACAGAATGTATTTTGGGGTGTATTTCCACATATGCCCATGACATGTTTGAGCAATATATCATTTAGTGACAACTTTTTGTAAAAAAAATATATATATATTTTTTTTTTTCATTATTCAATCTCTTGGGACAAAAAAAAAAAAATATTTAATGGGCTCAACATTGCTCTCATCAAATAGCTTGGGGTGTCTACTTTCCAAAATGGGGTCATTTGGGGGGGGTTTGAACTGTCCTGGCATTTTATGCACAACATTTAGAAGCCTATGTCACACGTCACCCACTCTTCTAACCACTTGTAGACAAAGCCCTTTCAGACACTTTTTGTTTACATGAAAACATATTTTTTTTTTGCAAGAAAATTACGTTGAACCCCCAAACACTATATATAATGTTAAAGCAAAGGCCCTACAGATTAAAATGGTGGGTGTTGCATTTTTTTTTTCCACACAGTATTTGCGCAGCGATTTTTCAAACGCATTTTTTGTGGAAAAAATACACTTTTTTTTATTTTAATGCACTAAAAACACACTATATTGCTCAAATTTTTGATGAAATAAAAAATATGATCTTAGGCCGAGTACATGGATACCAAACACGACATGCTTTAAAATTGCGCACAAACACGCAGTGGCGACAAACTACATACATTTTTTTAAAAGCCTTTAAAAGCCTTTACATGATACCACATTAGATTCACGGAGGAGGTCTACTGCTAAAATTACTGCCCTCGATCTGACCTTCGCGGTGATACCTCACATGCATGGTGCAATTGCTGTTTACATATGACGCCAGACCAACGCTTGTGTACGCCTTTGCGCAAGAGAAGGGGGGGCAGGGGTGCTTTTTTTTTTTTTTTTTTTTTTGGTTTTTTTTTTATTTATTTAGCTTTTTTATTTTATTTTTAAACTGTTCCTTCCATTTTTTTTCTTTGTTATGATTTTTATTGTTATCTCAGGGAATGTAAATATCCCCTATGATAGCAATAGGCAGTGACAGGTACTCTTTTTTTGAAAAAATTGGGGTCTATTAGACCCTAGATCTTTCCTCTGCCCTCAAAGCATCTGACCACACCAAGATTGGTGTGATAAAATGCTTTCCCAAATTTCCCAATGGCGCGGTTTATATCCGGGAGGGGGGACATTCCCTCCCACTGCTTGTAAAAGCAGTCTAGAGGCTAATTACCCGCTAGAATTGCTTTTACATGAAAGCCGATCACTGGCTGAAAAGAATGATACCAAGATGATACCTAAACCTGCAGGCATCATTCTGGTATAACCATTCAAAGTCCAGCAACATACTGGACATATATTGTAATCTTTTTTTTTTCATGCAGCCTCTTGGCTGAACGAAAAAAAAGAGATTGATTGGTGGGTATGCCCACCATTAGAATACCTCCCTTCATCCACCCACTTCTAATGATGGGCATACATGCACCATTTATATATGCCGATGCATGGGGGCATCCTCCCGCAAAAGTTATGCCGTGTACACACGGTCGGAATTTCGACCG
Source organism: Lithobates sylvaticus (assembly GCA_028564925.1). Lineage (NCBI taxonomy): Eukaryota > Metazoa > Chordata > Amphibia > Anura > Ranidae > Lithobates > Lithobates sylvaticus. The sequence goes on along the minus strand of CM053034.1, from coordinate 216,304,322 downwards.
TATGTACGTGGCATTAGGAGCCAATCGCTCCTCCCCCCCCCTGCTGCCCCCATGCTTCGGCATATATGCTCTTTTTTTTAACTGTGGTGGTGAAATCACCTCCTACAGCGTTGGAGTCGCGGCTTTATGTATCGTGGGAGCAAACGCTGTTGCTGTCAAGATAAATAAATCCGCGTTGCAACTGAATGGCGCACCTGAAAACAAAAAAATGCTCAACACTAAAACACACAGTAAACAAAATTACATACCTGAAAAGCAAGCATGATAAAACATGATAAAACATAATAAAACATTGCAGAATAGAATGGAGTAAAAAAAGAGCAACAATAGAGAGAGAATAGAGTGAGAGAGAGAACAATAAAACGACAACTATTTTATTTTTTTTTATTTTTTTGAGATTCACAGGTAAAAAAGCTCCTGACTGAAGCGACTGAATCAAAACGCTACCACAAAAAAAATGTTAGCGATCGCAGGGATCAGGCCTGACTCTGCGAACGCTGCAGTTATGTGTGCTTAGTGTTTTGTAAGTGACAGTGATCGATCGATACTGCACTTGGGTGGGCTGGGCTGGGCTGGGCGGAGGGGGAAAACGCAGGTGCTAGCAGGTATCTGGGCTGATCCCGCTAACAATGCGTTTTTTTTTGGAACCCTAAACTGCTGGGACGCTAGTATAGATCTGATCAGATCAGATATTGATCTGTTCAGATACTGTGCCACTAAGGGAGGTGTATGCTTTGCGCGTGCGTGTTTGCGGTACTGGCACTAACCTGGGGCGACGCAGACCTTATTTGACCCTAAAACCTAATTGATATCACCCGCCGGGCGATCAGGGGGTTAAACCGTTATTGGGTAATAAATGGCGGGTGCCCTGACAGTATAAAAAACAAGCTAACTAACCAGCGTCACCCGTAACAGTAATACAAAAAAAAAACTGGTTACCTAGCGACACTAATGCAGCGATCAGAAAAACGATCGCTTAGTGACACTGGCAAAAGGGGGTGAAAGGGTTAACTAGGGGCAATCAGGGGGTTTAAAACCTTTATTAGGTAATATATGGGGGTACCTGACGCTATATAAAAACCTGACGGGGAACCTAAATAACGAAATAACTAACTGGCTAACCAGCGTCACCAGTGACAGTTATACAGTGATCACTGGTGAAAGGGTTAACTCTAGGGGCAATCAGGGGGTTAAAACCTTTATTTAGGTTGTAATATGGGGGTACCTGACCTATAAACCTATTTATGAACCTATATAAACATGGCGGTTACCTAAAAAAAAAAAATGGTTACCTAGCGACACTAATGCAGCGATCAGAAAAACGATCGCTTAGTGACACTGGCAAAAAGGGGGTGAAAGGGTTAACTAGGGGCAATCAGGGGGTTAAAACCTTTATTAGGTAATATATGGGGGTACCTGACGCTATATAAAAACCTGACGGGGAACCTAAATAACGAAATAACTAACTGGCTAACCAGCGTCACCAGTGACAGTTATACAGTGATCACTGGTGAAAGGGTTAACTCTAGGGGCAATCAAGGGGTTAAACCTTTATTTAGGTTGTAATATGGGGGTACCTGACCTATAAACCTATTTATGAACCTATATAAACATGGCGGTTACCTAAAAAAAAAAATGGTTACCTAGCGACAGCAGTGACACTAATACAGCGATCAGAAAAACGATCGCTTAGTGACACTGGCAAAAGGGGGTGAAAGGGTTACCTGGGGGGCAATCAGGGGGTTAAACCTTTATTAGGGGGGGTAGGGGGCTACCTTGGACCTAAAATTAACTGCACTGACAGTTATTACAGTCACACTGACACTAAATGCAGTGATCAGTAAAAAAATGATCACTGCAATTAGTGACACTGTGACTGGGGGGGGGAGGGGGTGATCTGGGGGGTGATCTGGGGGTGACAGGGGGGTGTTTTGTGTGCCTATGTGTACTGGTGTCAGTGTAGTGTTGGTGCACTAACCTTTAGATGTTCACAGCTCGGCGTTCCGGTCACATAGACCGGCGCACCGAGCGTGACATCACTTCCTCTGCCTGTGTTTTGATTGACACAGACAGAGGAAGCATCTGATTCGCCAGGAGCGATCGCGAGGGGGTGGCCAGAAACCACTGGCCGTCCCCTCGTCCCGGATCGCTCCTGAAGCGATCCCGACCGTCCCCGCCGGCCGGGGGGGGGTCCGATCGGACCCCCCACCCGCCGGAAGAATGGCACGTACAGGTACGTGATTCTGCCTGTACGTGCCATTCTGCCGACGTATATGTACATGGGGCGGTCGGGAAGTGGTTAAAGCAGAATTATTATTATTATTATTATTATTATTATATATATATTATTTTTTCTTTCATTTTGGATAAAGTAAGGGAGGGTTATAACCCCTGTTTTTTTTGGAGGGGGGTTATCTGTGTCCCATTGGGGTAATTTCCCTTTATTTCCTGTCTAATAACCAAAACAGGAAGTGGGACGAAATCCCTCCAAAGTGAAGGAATCCCTGAGTGTCACCAGAACCAGTGTCCACAGTGGAAGATTTCCCCTCTCTTCCTGTATTGCTGAAAACCCAAAATGTGGGATTTTCTTTCCCTCTCTGTGAAAACAGTAAACAGGACAAATAGAGAGGGGAACACAGACAGCAATCAATAAACTGACAGGGGTTCTAATCCCTCTCCACTCTATCCAGAACTAAAAAAGTTATGCTTTTAGTGATACTAAAGATAGTTTTATTTAAAGTGATTTTTCTTTTCTTTTGGAAAACTTTGTGTTAGCACCCCTGGCAGGGTAATAATTTGCCCCATGCCACGTAAAGTCACTTTTTTTAGACAGCTTGGCCGGAATGAGCAGTTCCAGCACCTCTGGCAGAGTATTAGTTTGCCCCATGCCCCTTAATGTCACTTTTCTCGGACCGCTTGGCCGGCATGAGCAGTGTTAGCACCTCGGACAGGGTAATAGTTTGCCCAATGCCCCGTAACATCACTTTTCTTAGACAGCTTAGCCGGCATGAGCAGTTCTAGCACCTCTGGCAGGGTAATAGTTTGCCCCATGCCCCGTAACATCACTTTACTCAGACAGCTTGGCTGGCATGAGCAGTGTTAGCACCTCTGGCAGGATAATCGTTTGCCCCATGCCTCGAAATGTCCTTTTTCTTAGACAGCTTGGCTGGCAGGATAATAGTTTGCCCCATGGCCGTAACGTCACTTTTATATGGACAGCTTGGCCAGCATGAGCAGTGCTAGAACCTCTGGCAGGGTAATAGTTTGCCCCATGCTCCGTAACATCACTTTACTCAGACAGCTTGGCTGGCATGAGCAGTGTTAGCACCTCTGGCAGGGTAATAGTTTGCCCCATGCCTCGTAATGTCATTTTTCTCAGACAGCTTGGCCAGCATGAGCAGTGCTAGCACCTCTGGCAGAGTAATAGTTTGCCCCATAACTTCACTTTTCTTAGACAGCTTGGCCAGCATGAGCAGTGCTAGCACCTCTGGCAGGGTAATAGTATTTCCCTTACAGTTATCACCCCGCCAGGACACAAAACCTTTCACTATAGCGGATCTTTAAAAAAATATCAAGACAAGTTCAGCCCGGAGTGTCAATCTGTATTTATTGATGAAAGAATAAAAATATACAAAAAAGTGTCGCTCCCCTCACCTGTGCACCCCCTCCCCCCCCCCCCCCGCACACACTTACGTCTCCCGCAGACACCCCGTCAGACCTGTTTGTGTCACTCTCAGGTGCCAAATGCAAATGATCCTATTTAATTTCTGCAGTGATGACCAAGTGATATAGAAAAGGAAGTGAGACGGGAAAATCCCTGATTGGCTGACACAGCCTCCCTGCCATGTGTCTGCTACAAATATTTAACAATGCAAACTGTGTCTGGGTTGTAGTCGATGTCTGTGTGTCTGTGTGTGTGTGTGTGTGCACTGAGATTTATCCTGGGCTAACGGTGGACACCAACACCTACCTGCTTACAGGTAAGTCCCAAAAGTATTCCTCTAATCTCTGCCTAGATGATACTTAATGGGCAAATGCCAAGATTGGAGAAAATAATACCTGGACAGGTAGCCACTCGCTGATTAGATAAAGTGACCTGTTTCCGCCAAGTCTGTCAGCGGACGGATTAATCTTGGTAGGAAGCATTAAATTATCTGCAGGGTCCGGGCACAGAGCCCTGTCTGGGATGTATGACTCTATGCAGATATCAGCTACAGAGATATACAAAGATTTTTCACTGCTGATTATTCTGCACATTTTTTTCACTGCTAAGTAAGCTGTATAGATTTGTCACTGTTGATTACTCTGCATCTATTTTTCACTGTTAATTAATCCCTATGGATTTTTCACAGCTGATTACTCTCTATAGATATTTCACTGCTCGTTACTTTTCATATATTTTTCACCACTTATTACTGTTCTTCAATTTTTCACTGCCTATTACTCTGCGTAGATTTTTTTTTATTGCTTATTGCCCTGTATAGATTTTTCACTGCTAATTACTTTGCATACGTTTGTCACTGCTGATTATTCTGCATTCAGTTTGCACTGCTGATTTCTCTACATAGATTTTTCACTGTTGATTACTCTGCATCTATTTTTAACTGTTGATTAATCTCTATGCTTTTTTTTAATGGCTGAATACTCTCTATAGATATTTCACTGCTCGTTATTCTTCATATATTTTTCACTGCTTATTACTGTTCTTCAATATTTCACCGATGATTACTGTGCATAGATTCTTAACTGCTGATTATTCTGCACTCATTTGTCATTGCTGATTATTCTGCATTCAGTTTGCACTGCTGATTTCTCTACATAGATTTTTCACTGTTGATTACTCTGCATCTATTTTTTACTGTTGATTAATCTCTATGCTTTTTTAATGGCGATTACTCTCTATAGATATTTCACTGCTCGTTACTCTTCATATATTTTTCACTGCTTATTACTGTTCTTTAATCTTTCACTGCTGATTACTGTGCATAGGTTTTTAACTGCTGATTATTCTGCACTCGTTTCTAAATGCTGATTATTCTGCATTCAGTTTGCACTGCTGATTTCTCTACATAGATTTTACACTGTTGATTACTCTGCATCTATTTTTAACTGTTGATTAATCCCTATGGATTTTTCACAGCTGATTACTCTCTATAGATATTTCACTGCTCTTTACTCTTCATATATTTTTCACCACTTGTTACTGTTCTTCAATTTTTCACTGCCTATTACTCTGCATAGATTTTTTTTACTGCTTATTGCCCTGTATAGAATTTTCACTGCTGGTTACCCTGTATAGATTTTTCACTGCTAATTACTTTGCATACATTTCTCACTGCTGATTATTCTGCATTCAGTTTGCACTGCTGATTTCTCTACATAGATTTTTCACTGTTGATTACTCTGCATCTATTTTTTACTGTTGATTAATCTCTATGCTTTTTTTTAATGGCTGATTACTCTCTATAGATATTTCACTGCTCGTTACTCTTCATATATTTTTCACTGAATATTACTGTTCTTCAATCTTTCACTGATGATTACTGTGCATAGGTTTTTAACTGCTGATTATTCTGCACTCATTTCTAACTGCTGATTATTCTGCATTTAGTTTGCACTGCTGATTTCTCTACATAGATTTTTCACTGTTGAATACCCTGCATCTATTTTTCACTGTTGATTAATCTCTGTGATTTTTTAATGGCTGATTACTCTCTATAGATATTTCACTGCTCGTTACTCTTCATATATTTTTCACTGCTTATTACTGTTCTTCAATCTTTCACTGATGATTACTGTGCATAGATTTTTAACTGCTGATTATTCTGCACTCATTTTCAGTGCTGATTATTCTGCATTCAGTTTGCACTGCTGATTTCTCTACATAGATTTTTCACTGTTGAATACCCTGCATCTATTTTTCACTGTTGATTAATCTCTGTGCTTTTTTAATGGCTGATTACTCTCTATAGATATTTCACTGCTCGTTACTCTTCATATATTTCTCACTGCTTATTACTGTTCTTCAATCTTTCACTGATGATTACTGTACATAGATTTTTAACTGCTGATTATTCTGCACTCATTTCAGTGCTGATTATTCTGCATTCAGTTTGCACTGCTCATTTCTCTACATAGATTTTTCACTGTTGATTACTCTGCATCTATTTTTCACTGTTGATTAATCTCTATGCTTTTTTAATGTCTGATTACTCTCTATAGATATTTCACTGCTCTTTACTCTTCATATATTTTTCACTGCTTATTACTGTTCTTCAATCTTTCACTGCTGATTACTCTGCATAGATTTTTTACAGCTGATTACACTACATAGATGTTTCATGGCTGAGTACTCTACATAGATTTTTTACTGCAATTACTCACTGCTGGTTACTCTGCATAGACTTTTCACTGCTGGTTACTCTGCACTACAGTGTGGCAGCATGAAAAAGGTAAAACTAGTTGCCACATTGTTTTGGTGTCCTTTACAGCAGTGGTTCTAAACCTCAGTCCTCGAGTACCCCACAACCGTCCATGTTGTCAGGTTTTCCTTTACTTTGCACAGATGCTTTAAATCATTATTAATGACATGGTATTGATAAGAGCTATTTTATCTAGAGGAAGTTCCCAAAATATGGCCCGTTGGGGGTACTTGAGGACTGAGGTTGAGAACCAATGCTTTACAGCACTGAAATCTTGTCTTATGTGGGATAGGTCAAAGGTAAAAAAAAATAGGGCTTTCCAATTGTGGTGGAACTACAAGTCGTAGCCTGCCAAGGTAGCTGCAAAAGAACCTGTTAACATTAGAAGTGAGTATGTTTTGACCAAAGGAGTAGAAGGTGCCTACAAATAACAATGGAGGTGAATGGACAGTAGGTGAACTGTTAGATTCCAGGGATGGGGATCTTGAATTAGAATCCTCTCTGTCACATGCAAAGCAAAACCACAACATTGTAGAGCAAACAGGAATAGGGACGACTGCCTGTTTTGCAGAAATGGAAACTGTCAATCTTGCTCATCGAGTTGCTTATGTAAAAGTTCTATATTTTTTTGTGGGTTTTTTCTTATTATTTAAGAAGGTGTGTGTCTTTTTTGTAGTATTCTGTTGTACATTTTTAACTTCCTTTTTGCTGTTTATTACTTTCTGCACAAAAAAGAGGAAAAAAAAAGAAAAATAATGAGGCTCGAGAGGCTTTTTTTTTTGCCACCAGAACAGGTTTAGAATAGAGGAAAGTATATTCTCTAACTTACAAAAAACTTTTAAAATCTACACACAAAAAACACAACTCAGCCTTAGTTCACACTGACTGTGGCTGAACTCGCACAATTTAATTCCTGCATGTCATTACCGATTTCGGCGGCGATTTCAGAGACATCTGTGCGAGTTTCTGCACAGATGTCAATGGAAATTGCACCCCGAAATTGCCAAAAGTAGTACAGAAACTACTTTTGGGAACAGCTGCGGCCCCGCAAATGCAACGTCACACTGATTCGGACATGTCAAATCGCAAGCCAAATCGCATCAATGTGAACCAGGGCTTAATTCCCTATAGGGGTTGTTTAATAAAACTGGAGGGTGCAAAATCTGGTGAAGCCATGGTACATGGTAGCCAATCAGCTTCTAACTTCAGCTCGTTCAGTTAGGCCCTTTTTACACGGATGTCTCGGTTTTGTAGAATCCTCTTTCTCAGCGGGGGGATTGCTCCCCTGATCCCCTCTGACCAGGCGGATGACAGGTCCGTCTCCGCTGTGCGGAGTGGAAACAGACACAGTCCCGCTCTTCTCTATGGGGAAATCGGGTGAAAACAGACCGCCAGTCTGGTTTCATCCAATCCTATCCGACCTGCCAGACGGATGGAAAATAGGACCACCATCTGTCTAGATTTTGCGGACAGGATCAGATCAGATGGCGGCGGATGTCAGTAGGCATGTCACCGCTGACATCCACCGCTCCATAGGGGAGAGTGCAAGGTCCGATCAGGTCCACCTGAAAAACTGACAGGCAGACATGATTGGACAGCCCATGTGAAAGGGGCCCTAAGCTTTGACAATAAAACCTGGAAGCTAATTGGCTACAATATACAGCTGCACCATATTTTACACCCTCCTGCTTTAGTAAAGTAACCCCATTGACTCCAAAGCATTGTGTTAAGATGGGCAGCACAGTAGTATAGTGGTTAGCACTCCTATCCTGCAGCACAATAGTTTTCAGTTTGAATCCCATCCATGACACTAACTGCATGGAGTTTACATGTGGCTTTCCTTCTACACCCCAAAGACAAGTTTATAGGTTAATTGGCCCTAGTATGTGAGATAGGGACCTTAAATCAAAAGCTTCTTGATGGCAGGGACTGATATGGATGCATAGTGTATAAAACTGTCTGCACTATATAAATACCTGGAATTTAAAAATGAAAAACATCAGGTTGGCTCATCCTTATTCATGTAATTAGCAAACTGATATATATTAAAGCACTTATAGTGTAAGGCTGCCCAAAAATTAAAAAAATAAAATAAAATAAATTATTAGTGAGTAAAATAAAGGAATCGTCAGGTATTAAGAATATTCTTTGGAAACAGTGTGAGCAATTATTGTTCCTTAAACAATAGTGTTGTAAAAAGATAACGATAATAGGCTCAATTCTCAAGGATAAGGATCTTTATTATAGCCATATGACTGTTATTTTCATATCTCATCAGCCTCAACTGAAAATAACTGTCACCTTTTGGAATATAAGGATCCTTATCATGAATTTTGAATTGAACATAATGTAAGGTTTTTTCTGATATAATAGTTGATACATCCCATATAATGCTAAATACAACCCAAGTCATAAAGCTTACGTTCTGCTCATATACAACATTGTAGTATTAATGGTACTTCACAACAATGGGTTCAGAACAAGAGAGATGGTGATCCAGAATGGATATGGTCAAGTTATATATACATATATGGGGAGATTTACTAAAATTGGTGCACACAGAATCTGGTGCAGTGGTGTGTAGCAACCAATCAGCTTCTAACTTCAGCTTGTTCAATGAAAATCTAGAAGCTGATTGGTTACTATGCACAGCTGCGCCAGATTCTGTGCGCACCAGTTTTAGTAAATCCCCTATATTATCCACATTTATTTATTACAGGTATTTATATACCACAGATAATTTATACAATGATTTATATACTGTACATTGTATATCCACATCAGTCCCTACCCCCAAGAAGCTTACACTCTAAAGTCCATGCTTTTAAATACTAGGGCCAATGTGGACAGGAGCCAATTGATATATCAGTCTACAGAGACATGGACAGCAATCAAAATCTAATGCCGCGTACACACGGTCGGAATTCTAGTCGGAAAAAGCTCTGATGGTTTTCCCGTCGGAATTCCGACGGAATTTCGCTCTAACTGTCTTGCCTACACACGGTTACACCAAATTCCGACGGTCAGTAACACAGCGGTATAAAACACGTTCGACAGCACTATAAAAGGGAAGTTTAATGCTTCTGAGCATGCGTCGAATAGTTTCTGAGCATGCGTCGGAATTTTGCGTGTCGGAATTGCATACACACGATCGTAAAATCCGATAGAAAGGTTTTCCGTCGGAAAAATTGAGAACAAGTTCTCAATTCAAAGTCCGTCGGAAATTCCGACAGAAAAAGACCGATGGGCATACACACGGTCGGAAAATCCGTTGAAAAGCTCCCATCGGACTGTTTCCATCGGAAATTCTGACCGTGTGTACGCCGCATTAGTGTAGCAGGTCAATGAAAGTGCCAAACAAAATTCCTTGGGGATCCAAAATTATTAACTGTTTAACTGGTTAAAAGAAGAGCAAAGGGCAGCCAATGCATTGGCTGTCTTTTGCTCTTCTTGTTGTAATCAGTTGAACAATTTAAGATTTTGGACTCTCCAGGATTTTTTGGGGGATTGGATTTCTCAATTTGAGTGAACCTCCTCTCTAGAATGGTCCCCGTCTTTGTGGGGAGCTGCTGAACAAAAGCCATTGGGCTCAACTAATGATTTAGTCTGCCGAAAATTCGTGTCCAGCATCCTGCCACCACTTCTACTCGAGCCATCAAAATCTGACTGGGGCTCTGGCCTTCCCCTGGCTCCATGACAGTAATTGAGGGAAATAGAGCCCAAGATAGATGTTGAAACTAACTGAGGTTCTAATCTTTCCCCACTTTACTTAAAAAAAAAAAAATCAGCTAGACGTTTTGGTTTCTATTGGAAATAAATTGGGATTCAATTGAAAAAATGTGTAAGTCCTGAGTGAAACCTAAAAAAATGGTCCACTTCAAAGCTGGGTAATGGTTTAATTGGGAAATTTGATCATGATACATGGGGGTGGGGGGACCCATGGCAGCCTTTCTCAACCAGGGTTCTGTTGAATCTTAGGGTTCCTTGAACAATGAGAAGCAACAAATTCATCTCACCTACAATGACCACCAATGTATAGGGAAACATCCACATTGACCACTAGTATTAGGAAACACCACAATTGCTGTCTGTGTTTTTTTTCCTGTTATTAATATTAATTTAATTTCAAGATTATCACCCTCAAGAAAATGGGGGTAGGTAGGCTTGCAGATGATGTTGAATATTGTTACTATGGGATATGAGGTATAGATCACATCGCCTTTGGTGGATGAGATAGAGATACGTGGTTAGTATACCAGTATTATGGCGGGGTGATAGTGTAATTTGGTATTTTGATCATGGTACATGATGGGGGGACCCATGGCAGCCTTTCTCAACCAGGGTTCCATTGCACCTTAGGTTTCCCCCTGAGGTTGCTAAGGGTTCCATGAACAATGAAAAAAGCAAATTCATCTCCCGCCTCCAAAGATCACCAATGTAAGGGGAACTATCCACATTGACCACTAGTATTAGGAAACACCACTATTTTTGATGACTGTGTTTATACTGTTATTAATATTAATTACATTTTAAGATTATCACCCTCAAGAATAAGGGGGTAGGTAGGCTTGCAGATGATGTTGAGTGTTGGTACTATGGGATTTGAGGTATAGATCACAAAGTCTTTGGGGGATGAGATAGAGATAAGTGGTTAGTATACCAGTGTTATGGTGGGGTGGTGGTGTAATTTGGTACTTTGATCATGGTACATGATGGGGGGGGACCCATGGCAGCCTTTCTCAACCAGGGTTCCATTGCACCTTAGGTTTCCCCCTGAGGTTGCTAAGGGTTCCATGAACAATGAAAAAAGCAAATTCATCTCCCGCCTCCAAAGATCACCAATGTAAGGGGAACTATCCACATTGACCACTAGTATTAGGAAACACCACTATTTTTGATGACTGTGTTTTTTACTGTTATTAATATTAATTTAATTTCAAGATTATCACCCTCAAGAAGAAGGGGGTAGGTAGGCTTGCAGATGATGTTGAGTGTTGGTACTATGGGATATGAGGTAGTGATCACATGTCCGCCTGTGGTGGATGAGATAGGCATAAGTGGTTAGTATACCAGTGTTATGGGGGGTGGTGATGTAATTGAGTGTTTTGATCATGGTACATAGGGAGGGGACCGACGGCAGCCTTTCTCAACTAGGGATCCATTGCACCTTAGGGTTCCTCATGAGGTTGCTAACCATTCCTTGGCAATGAGAAACAGCAAATTCATTTCTCACTTACAATAGCCACCAATGTAAGGGGAAAACATCCACATTGGCCACTAGTGTTAGGAAACACCATACTTTCTGATGACTGTACTTTTTCCTGTTATTGTTGTTAATTTAATTTCAAGATTATTACCTTCAGGAAGGCGGTGGTAGGTAGGGTTGCAGATAATGTTGAGTGTTGGTACTATGGGATATGAGGTATCTGTGGTGGATGAGATCGGCATAAGTGGTTAGTATAACAGTGTTATGGGGGTTGGTGGTGTAATTGAGTATTTTGATCATGGTACATGGGGTCCCATGGCAGTCTTTGTCAACCAGGGTTCCATTGCACCTTACAGTTTCTCCTTAGGTTGCTAGGCTTTCCTTGAACAATGAGAAAAAGTTAATTATTCTCCCACCTCCAATGATTACCAATGTAAAGGGGGACATCCACATTGACTATTAGTATTAGGAAACACCACAACTTTTGATGACTGTGTTCTTTCCTGTTGTTATTATGAATTTCATTTTAAGATTATTACTGCTTGATGTGAATTTATTATTACTTACAGAAAATCTTTGTTTGTATGGAAGATTTTGCGAGCTGTTGGCTTAATTATTATTAGAAGGGGTTCCCCAAGACCCAAAAAAATTTGCTGAAGGGTTCCTTTGAGGAAAAAAAAGATTGAGAAATGCTGTTCTATTGAGTATTTGTGGAGGGGTGATGAGAAACAGAGAATGAAGGATAATTAGCATAAACAACAGCAACTATATTTTCCTGCGCACTGGTGTGATGGTGCAGATCGAAAGAGGACTTTGTATTCACAGGTGGATATTACTGCACAGCCTTGCTGCCCTCTAGGACTGGGGTTGTCCTCAGAACACTGCAGAAAATAGGCGCTATTTTTAACGCGATAGCACCTGCAAAACGCTCCAGTGTGAAAGGGGTCTAAAAACTGTTGGTGCTGTATAAAGGGCACGCTGGCCTAGTGCATTATCCAACATAGATTTATTGAAAATAGTAAAATAACATAACGCTACTCACAAGTGTAGGTAGCATACTCGCTCGTCAAGCCACTACAAGTGGCTACAACCTCCCAACTTTGCCAAAGGCTCTAGCTTAGGGAGGACCTCACCAGGGTCCTTGACGTATTTTTGAAGGAAACCCTTCTTCATCAGAGCCACCACTTGTGAGTAGTTTTATGTTATTTTACTATTTTCAATGAATCTCTGTTGGATAATGCACTAGGCCATCGCACCCTCTGTTTTTATCTATTTTATGAAGGATCATTATATTATTATCATATGTATTATACAGGATTTATACAGCACTAACAGTTTTTAGACCCCTTTCACACTGGAGCGTTTTGCAGGTGCTATCGCGTTAAAAATAGCGCCTGCAAAACGCCCTAAAAACAGCTGCTCCATTCACTCCAGTGTGAAAGCCAGAGGGCTTCCATGCTGGAGCGGTGCGCTGGCAAGGCGTCAGAAAAAGTCCTGCCAGCAGCTTATTTGGACTGCTGAAGGAGCAGTGAACTCACCGCTCCTCCGCCGCTGCTCCCCATTGAAATCAATGGGGCAGCGATGCGATACTGTCAGCAAAACGCCGCTCCGGCAGCGTTTTGCGGGCGCATTTAACCCCTTTTTGGCCGCTAGCGCGGGGGGGGGTTAAAACCGCCCTGCTAGCGGCTGAATAGCGCCTCAAAAACGCGATAAAGCGGCGCTAAAAATAGCGCCACTTTACCGCTGATGCCGGTGGCAACTCAGTGTGAAAGGGGTCTTAGGGAGGATGGAAGGGAAAGGGTAGAGAGGGGGAAGGGAGGGTAGGTGCAGAAACTGATTTTAATGCCAATTTTAACAAATTCCTTCCTCTGGATCAGTATCGTTTTTAAGATACGTGGTGCTTTCTTCAACCTTTCTGGAGATCTAGGTAACAATATAAGTAACAAACCTTTATTCATAGAAAATGTTATACACTAAAAAAATTGTGTTTTGTAAACAGAATAAGTAGCCAGTTTCATTTCCTTATGCATATTCAAATCTCCCCTAGACAAAACAGGAAAACTATCATTTTTTATTGTTGCTGTATAGTGTAGGTATGCAAATTGTCAATTTAAATAAATATTGATCAGATGATTGTAAGTGTAGAAAACTGTGAACATTTCCTTTTAGGCAACATAAACACTTCAACAGCCTGTACAAGTGCAGAGTGGGCGATGAATACTATTTACTGAGTTCCTGCTTTAGACTATTTGCCTTGGAATGTTGAAGTTATATTTATGTAAATGTTCTACATACAATTTACTAAAGTTAGGGCATGCCTTAAGTCTCTAGCTCAACCTCTTCTCAACTTTTTTCATCCAGAGGAATCCTTACAATAATGTTTCAGGCAGGGCTGGTGCAAGGATTTTGCCTAGGCGAAACCTAATTTTGCCGCCCCCCCCCTTGGCTCCACCCATGACTCCACCCCCTTTGCCCTTCCCATGTATACCCCACTTTTTTAATGAAGTGCCCACCAGCGCCCATGAAATGCAGCCTCACCAGCACCCATCAATGCAGCCCAACAGCACCCATCAATGCAGCCCACCAGCGCCCATCAATGCAGCCTCACCAGCGCCGATCAAATGCAGCCCACCAGCGCCCATCAAATGCAGCTTCACCAGCGCCCATCAAATGCAGCCTACCAGCGCCCATCAGTTAATGTTTGCTTGCTTCCATTAATTCGGGAGTCGGGACACAGACACAGTCCTCCGCTGCCGCTGCGCCTTTGACACTATGTGCGAATGGAGCGGCGGCTGCCTGCTGATGCTGAGACTTATTTGCTTGCAGCAGAGAGAAGAGAGTAGGAACTCCAGTGGCCGGGCGCCCTAGGCAGCATTGCGCCCTAGGTAGCTGCCTAGTTTGCCTACTACCTACTACTGCCTTATAACGGTGCAAAGATAATGAAAGAAGGTCGGGGTAGACTCACAGTTCAAGGCTCATAATACTCGTTAGTTAATAGAACAGTTTTTATTAAATATAAACAATTATATCAAAAACATACAAAAGGAGAAAATATATATATTTGAAAAAATATTGACAATATATATTTTTCGGAAAATAGGACTCGATTCAGTAGATCATGGCAATGATTAAAATGTCAGTTACATCAATTTACAGTCATGAGTATAAAAGACAGTACATAGTCAACAATAGAATCAAATTGTGCATATAAGGTTAAAGATACAGTTCACATTTGGTGAAGGAAGATAACCTGGGATAGACTAGATTAGTCATAGTAGACTGTTCCGACATGTTTCGCCATAACAATGGCTTCCTCAGGGTATGTCTACTTTGCGTAATTGATGTGTCTAGTAAAGAAAGTATCATAATGAGTTCCGTTCAATACTCGGTAAGGGAGGAAATTAAAACCATTTAGATAAACAGAGATGGAAAGGACTAGTTTATTTAAAGAGTGAAATGTCACCAACTTACCAACGTAGAGGAAGTGCTAATACCCCTCCCTCCCAAGATGGAAAAAAGGGAAGGCAAGAGTCCCCCTTAAAAACCAACCCAAACTTACCCTAATCAAGGCGTGGATCAGACTCAGCCGCGACCATGGGGTAGGGCAGTCATATAGGGTGCCACGGCTGCCTAGTAGAAGGCGGTAATCCCCAGGTTAGGAGGTGTGTTGATCTAATTGAGAAAGGAATGACCGGGAGAAATGACAACGAATAATAAAAGTAATTTAAATAGTGTTGTGAGTCCATGAAAGATTAGTTCATGGACGTAACGCCATACACTATGTAATGGACAATGTCTCAAAAGATTACTTACTTTAATTAATTTGGAAGAGTTGTAAGAAATAATATGAATAAAGGGGTGATAAAGAACCAAATGGTTCTAAGGAAATGACCGGTATTGAGACAGGAGGCACCTGAAGAGACAATGAATAGGCAGAGAATTACTTTATTAAACAGAGAGTTGGTTAAGGATAGGGGAGGAGGGTATAAGATTGGGTAAAGTTAATAAAAATGAGGGTCAAGTACCTGCTTTTAAAGTATGAGGTACAGATCCCCGTACTGCTTAAAGTATATAATTTTAAGCACCCTTGAGTCAAGGGGAAAGGGACAGAGGGTCCAGTCAGTGCAGGGTCTGCAAAGAGGCTGAGAGAAAAGAGATGGTATTGAAGTAATGCTGATAAGTATCAATTAGATTGAGCGGAAGATCAGAACAGAAAGATTTCATTGCTTACTTGAGTGCAAACGGATGTATTGCGTCAGGTGCCTCCAGAGTCCTGTGATGGACTGAGGTTGCAAGCTGGTTTAAATATCGTCTTCCAGACCGAGGAGGCGTGGAACCGCCCCTCGGTCAGCGGACATGGAGGCCTAAGCGCATGCGCACCGCGCGTCCTGGCCGGGAGCCTACAAGGCCCATAGTTCCCGGCGAGAGGCGCGCGGCGGGCGTGATGACGTCATCGCCGTATAACGGCAAATGAATGGCAAAGGCTAGAGGTGGGCGGGCTTGTGGATCCCGCCCTCGGGTGTCCATACTAGGCAACCGGGCTGACCCAAAACGTGACGAATCCGCCCCCTAGGTGGCGGCCGAGCTTCCACACCTGGAATGATGGCAAAAGGGCACCTGTGAGGGGAGGAGAGAGGGAGAGAAAGAAGGGAATGGGATGGAAATAGGCCAGTAATGGCGACATACTAGCGACATTCCTGTTGGCTGAGAAACATGGGGGCATTATCACTGGTAATAAATCCAGAATTGTCAATACCAAGTGCAATGGAATCTGGGCATACCTGGATCGTAGCTAAGTGAACACCTCAGCTGGTTATGTCAATGAAAAATAACAAATTTATGCAAAAATATATAGTAGAGTCAGACATGTCAAGCCAAAATAAAATTGGTCAAGCGTCCATTCCAGAAATCAAGGGCAGTTTAATAAGAAGAAATATTTTGAAGTGAGGGTTAAATACCCATACAGTATATTTCAAAGGGTTTCAAAGTAGTTTCTATAGAGAATGTGAAGCACAATATATTGATTAGATACAATAGGAAGACCAAATTATATAAATACATGCAAGACAAACAAAACGGAGCAAGCTTTGGCGCATGATGGCGGAGCGATCACCGGGCGAGACTCCAGAAAGGGGAGAAGCCAAATATGGCCGTAGGGGATAATTTGTAATCAAAATGAAGAAAAAGTGGTTATTAGAGAAAAGATTTGAAACTGATGTACTCATTCATACCTGGGTGTCTGGTGGCATCTAAGGTATAGATCCACCTAGTTTCAAGTTGGAGGAGTCGGTTGTCAATGTCCCCCCCGCGTACATTGAGGGGTAAGTGTTCCAGGGCCGAGAATAGCATTGTGGTGGGATCAAAATTATGTTTCAAGGCTACATGGCGATTAATCGCAGTCGAAATTTTCTTTTTGAATAGGGGTTTTATGTGGTCCTGTATGCGGATTGAAAAGGCTCTTTTTGTTTTACCGACATAAAAACATCCACATCGGCAAGTGGCTAAGTAGATTACCCCTATAGTATTACACATAACCCGATGTTTGGGTTTGTGCAAAATCCCATTGGGTAGTAAAGTGTTAGTGGAATTGGACAGAAACGAGCATGAATCACAGTGTCCACACGAAAAGGTACCACATTCATCCATTTTTTTTTTTTTTTTTTTTTTTGGATCATCTGGGGCATAAAAGTGACTAGAGGTAAGTTTGTCGCTAAGGGATAGTGGTCGACGGTAAGTAATTTCTGGGTATGTTTTTACATACTGTCCTATTATAGGATCTGACGATAGTAGGGGCCAGAATGTATTTATAGTGTTCCTAATTTGAGCAGACTGGTTGGAGTATTGAGTAATAAGACAGAGAGCCCTTAAATCTCTTCAGTCCAATCGAAATATAGTTATTAAACCCTCCGACAAAGGAGGAAACGTGGTTGTCATGGATGTCCTGGCTTACATGAATATGTGCCATGACATCCTTGACAACCACGAATGGTATAGACCCATTTGTCCCACTAGAATCAAGTCCTACATCTTAGACTACCAAAATTTAATTTTTCATGCAACCAAAAAGGGTATTATAGACACCAATACTTGGAAATTTCTACATGTAACCCACCCCAAAACCCCAACCTTTTATTCCCTTCCCAAACTTCATAAATCAATAAAAAAAAAACCCAGGCAGACCCATTGTTTCTGGCTGTGAAGGGCTCACAGAAAGAGCTAGTGAACTTGTAGATAAGCATCTTGCTCCATTGGTATCTGCACTTCCTTCACACATTAAGGACACTATTCATCTATTACGTGTCCTTGAAAACCAGCAATTACCTATAAATTCATACCTTGTTGCATTGGATGTTGAATGTCTCTATAACGCCATACCTCATGATAGAGGAGTGGAGGTTATAGCCAAACAACTAGAATGCCTAGGCCCTACTGCACAACCGTATAACAACTTTGTCTTATCCTTGCTTAAGTTCATTTTAACCAGAAACTACTTCACGTTCGGATCCTCCCACTACCTCCAGATACAGGGCGTAGCAATGGGCACCAAGTGTGCCCCTTCCTACGCCAATCTGTATCTGGGGGGGTGGGAAAAGGATATTTTTTTGGACCCAGAGATGAGGTGCTATACTCAGCACATCATCTCTTGGATGAGATACATCGACGATATCTTAATTTTCTGGACTGGCACCTATCCAGATCTACAACGCTTTTTTGAAAAAATCTCCATTAATACATATAATCTTAAATTCTCTCTGGAGTATAGTCAGGATAAGATTACCTTTCTTGATCTTACCATAACTATTGACAATGAAGGAAAATTATATTCTTCGCTATACAGAAAAGCGTCGGCCGGCAATACCATATTGCATGCATCAAGCTCTCACCCTAAAAATCTCATAAAAAGCATACCGTACAGCCAATATCTCCGAATAAGACGAAATTGTACTAATGATAAAGACTTTTACCAAGCATCTTTTGAACTATATCGAAGATTGAAATCCAGAGGCTACAGCCATAATTTACTTAAGCAATCATTTAATAGAGTTAAACGCTTGCAACGAAAGGAACTAATCTTTAGGGACAAAAATCTTCAACTAAACCAACCTGTACGTCTTATTACTCAATACTCCAACCAGTCTGCTCAAATTAGGAACACTATAAATACATTCTGGCCCCTACTATCGTCAGATCCTATAATAGGACAGTATGTAAAAACATACCCAGAAATTACTTACCGTCGACCACTATCCCTTAGCGACAAACTTACCTCTAGTCACTTTTATGCCCCAGATGATCCAAAAAAAAAAAAAAAAAAAATGGATGAATGTGGTACCTTTTCGTGTGGACACTGTGATTCATGCTCGTTTCTGTCCAATTCCACTAACACTTTACTACCCAATGGGATTTTGCACAAACCCAAACATCGGGTTATGTGTAATACTATAGGGGTAATCTACTTAGCCACTTGCCGATGTGGATGTTTTTATGTCGGTAAAACAAAAAGAGCCTTTTCAATCCGCATACAGGACCACATAAAACCCCTATTCAAAAAGAAAATTTCGACTGCGATTAATCGCCATGTAGCCTTGAAACATAATTTTGATCCCACCACAATGCTATTCTCGGCCCTGGAACACTTACCCCTCAATGTACGCGGGGGGGACATTGACAACCGACTCCTCCAACTTGAAACTAGGTGGATCTATACCTTAGATGCCACCAGACACCCAGGTATGAATGAGTACATCAGTTTCAAATCTTTTCTCTAATAACCACTTTTTCTTCATTTTGATTACAAATTATCCCCTACGGCCATATTTGGCTTCTCCCCTTTCTGGAGTCTCGCCCGGTGATCGCTCCGCCATCATGCGCCAAAGCTTGCTCCGTTTTGTTTGTCTTGCATGTATTTATATAATTTGGTCTTCCTATTGTATCTAATCAATATATTGTGCTTCACATTCTCTATAGAAACTACTTTGAAACCCTTTGAAATATACTGTATGGGTATTTAACCCTCACTTCAAAATATTTCTTCTTATTAAACTGCCCTTGATTTCTGGAATGGACGCTTGACCAATTTTATTTTGGCTTGACATGTCTGACTCTACTATATATTTTTGCATAAATTTGTTATTTTTCATTGACATAACCAGCTGAGGTGTTCACTTAGCTACGATCCAGGTATGCCCAGATTCCATTGCACTTGGTATTGACAATTCTGGATTTATTACCAGTGATAATGCCCCCATGTTTCTCAGCCAACAGGAATGTCGCTAGTATGTCGCCATTACTGGCCTATTTCCATCCCATTCCCTTCTTTCTCTCCCTCTCTCCTCCCCTCACAGGTGCCCTTTTGCCATCATTCCAGGTGTGGAAGCTCGGCCGCCACCTAGGGGGCGGATTCGTCACGTTTTGGGTCAGCCCGGTTGCCTAGTATGGACACCCGAGGGCGGGATCCACAAGCCCGCCCACCTCTAGCCTTTGCCATTCATTTGCCGTTATACGGCGATGACGTCATCACGCCCGCCGCGCGCCTCTCGCCGGGAACTATGGGCCTTGTAGGCTCCCGGCCAGGACGCGCGGTGCGCATGCGCTTAGGCCTCCATGTCCGCTGACCGAGGGGCGGTTCCACGCCTCCTCGGTCTGGAAGACGATATTTAAACCAGCTTGCAACCTCAGTCCATCACAGGACTCTGGAGGCACCTGACGCAATACATCCGTTTGCACTCAAGTAAGCAATGAAATCTTTCTGTTCTGATCTTCCGCTCAATCTAATTGATACTTATCAGCATTACTTCAATACCATCTCTTTTCTCTCAGCCTCTTTGCAGACCCTGCACTGACTGGACCCTCTGTCCCTTTCCCCTTGACTCAAGGGTGCTTAAAATTATATACTTTAAGCAGTACGGGGATCTGTACCTCATACTTTAAAAGCAGGTACTTGACCCTCATTTTTATTAACTTTACCCAATCTTATACCCTCCTCCCCTATCCTTAACCAACTCTCTGTTTAATAAAGTAATTCTCTGCCTATTCATTGTCTCTTCAGGTGCCTCCTGTCTCAATACCGGTCATTTCCTTAGAACCATTTGGTTCTTTATCACCCCTTTATTCATATTATTTCTTACAACTCTTCCAAATTAATTAAAGAAAGTAATCTTTTGAGACATTGTCCATTACATAGTGTATGGCGTTACGTCCATGAACTAATCTTTCATGGACTCACAACACTATTTAAATTACTTTTATTATTCGTTGTCATTTCTCCCGGTCATTCCTTTCTCAATTAGATCAACACACCTCCTAACCTGGGGATTACCGCCTTCTACTAGGCAGCCGTGGCACCCTATATGACTGCCCTACCCCATGGTCGCGGCTGAGTCTGATCCACGCCTTGATTAGGGTAAGTTTGGGTTGGTTTTTAAGGGGGACTCTTCCCTTCCCTTTTTTCCATCTTGGGAGGGAGGGGTATTAGCACTTCCTCTACGTTGGTAAGTTGGTGACATTTCACTCTTTAAATAAACTAGTCCTTTCCATTTCTGTTTATCTAAATGGTTTTAATTTCCTCCCTTACCGAGTATTGAACGGAACTCATTATGATACTTTCTTTACTAGACACATCAATTACGCAAAGTAGACATACCCTGAGGAAGCCATTGTTATGGCGAAACATGTCGGAACAGTCTACTATGACTAATCTAGTCTATCCCAGGTTATCTTCCTTCACCAAATGTGAACTGTATCTTTAACCTTATATGCACAATTTGATTCTATTGTTGACTATGTACTGTCTTTTATACTCATGACTGTAAATTGATGTAACTGACATTTTAATCATTGCCATGATCTACTGAATCGAGTCCTATTTTCCGAAAAATATATATTGTCAATATTTTTTCAAATATATATATTTTCTCCTTTTGTATGTTTTTGATATAATTGTTTATATTTAATAAAAACTGTTCTATTAACTAACGAGTATTATGAGCCTTGAACTGTGAGTCTACCCCGACCTTCTTTCATTATCTTTGCACCGTTATAATCCCTATTCTACCAATCCCCCCCTTTGTTTGATACTCTTATACCAAGGGATGAGGTGCTGTATCGTCTAGTGGACCCTCTCTGTCCTTCTGTATATTACCTTTAGGATGAATTGGTACTCCCATTGCAGGCAGGGGCGGACTGACAACTCATGGGGACCCGGGCAATAGGAGATTATGGGGCCCCCAGGCAATCAGAGATTATGGGGCCCCCAGGCAATCAGAGATTATGGGGCCACACAGTATACACACACACAGTATACAATCACAAAGTATACACATACATGTACACACAGTATACACAGACATGTTTCTATTGACTGAGAAGGTACTGGAGAGGTGGGGCAGCTATAATCTCTGGATTTTTAGACCAATAGGATGTCGGTAAGGGACCTTTCAGAAACAGATGTAAAAAAAACACAGATTTTTTACATACTGTCCCTGGTTTTACTTAGGCTGGTAACCCTGATGGGGCCCCCTAGTGGCCGGGGGCCCTCGGGCAGTGCCCGAGTGGTCGAATGGTCAGTCCGCCCCTGATTGCAGGCCAGGTTCTTTCATCTAACATCAATACTTGACCTCAACAAGAATCTTTTGGCTGAATGAGCACAAGTTCCACCAGACACACTCCAAAATCTAGGGGAAAGCCTTCCTAGAAAAGTGGAAGCCACAAATAGATGGGGGTGGGGAAGGCAACTCAATATTAACGGCCATGGTTTTGGAATGGGAAGTCCAAGAGGCTTGTACAGATGTGAGGGTCAGGTGTTCATCAATGGCATCTAATTGGCCAATAGTATGCATCATCACTTGCTGTATGTTTAAAATGAGACGTGTTGCACTATCATAGTGGATGCACTTCTACCTCCTAAATATCCAGTCTTGTTGAAACATTTCTAAAAATATTCTTAAATGGTCATAAGCAAGCTAATTAGCCAATCAGGTGAATCAGTAAAATACATAATTATTTACTCTCTACGGTGTAGTCATTTGTCTTGTCTGCAATGAGTCACGCAATATGTGATTCACGACCGCCCAGATTGCCCAATTTACAGATTCTAACCACATAGGACAAATCTGTAAACAAATTCTAAGGGGAAAAAACAATGTGAGACAGGCAATTCTCCGGATTTGATTATCACTATTCAAAATGTAATTATTATTTTTATAAATGATTTATATAGCGCCAACAGTTTGCGCAGCGCTTTACAACATGAGGGCAGACAGTACAGTTACAATACAATTCAGTACAGGAGGAATCAGAGGGCCCTATTCATTAGAGCTTACAATCTAGAATATATATACAGGGGGTCCTCGAGTTACGAACTCGTTAGGGACTGCCCGCCTGTACTTAAGTCGGAAATGTTCGTAAGTCGGCCGCGCATGCGCAGACCGACAAATACGGTCATTTCCGGACATTTCCGATGTTCCGTCTAATGCCGTTCTGCGCATTCGCGGCAAATTACGGACATTTCCGAAGTTTTCCGGCATTTTCCGAGGCTCCGAATGGCCACGCATGCGCAGAACGGCCGGAACACGGCGGAAAATGGCGGAGGGTCCCCGCAGCGCCCCGTTCGTAAGTAGGGGATGTTCGTAGGTCGGGCGTTCGTAAGTCGGGGACCCCCTGTATATAAAACATTTGAGTAAAACATTTTTCATTCTTTCCTTCTTTCTTTCTGTTCTTCTTATCACCTAATCCTTTGGTTAATGTTTAATCATTACAATAATTTTGTTAGTATGTATGAGTTTTCATTCATTGTACAAGTTAAGAATATACATTTTTTGTCAGGCGTAATTTACATGAATTGTCTACCCCAGCCTTTCTCAAACATTTTAACACAGAGGAACCCTTGATTTTCCGGTATCAGGGAACCCCCTGCTAAAAATTACTATATCTATAACATATGATACATCCGTGTGATGATCAGTGGGAAGAATGCTCCTTATAATTGTGGTCTTTTGGGGAGAATTACCCCCTTTCAGACAGTTAAAAAGATCAATGGTGTCAGTGGGAACTTATCTTATAGGCAGAAACTGCTCCTTATAATAGCAATAAGAATGGGATTGGTGGCGCTCCCTATATCCTTAAAGGGGTTGTAAAGGAGATTTTAATTTTTTTTTTTAAATAACAAACATGTTATACTTACCTCCACTGTGCAGCTCGTTTTGCACAGAGTGGCCCCGAACCTGGTCTTCTGGGGTCCCTCGGCGGCTGTCTCGGCTCCCCCCCCGCAAATACTTCTCACCTTAATGCGAGCTCCTTCGCATGGTGTGGAGTACTTGCGGGCGCGCTCCCGTGATACAGCCGGTACCGCTGTACCACTCGGCCCTGCCCCCCCGGCGCACCGCATCATTGGATGTGATTGACAGCAGCGCGAGCCAATGGCTGCGCTGCTTTCAATCCATCCACTCTAGGCAATCGGCCAGGGTAAGCGGTGAAGAGGATGTCGGGGGCGAGCGTGGGGCTTTCGAGGGGTCAGGTAAGTAAAACGGGGGGCTGGGGGGGGGGGCGGTATTGTCAGATGTTTTTTTTCACCTTAATGCATAGAATGCATTAAGGTGAAAAAACGTTTACCTTTACAACCCCTTTAAGGGTGAAAAAAAAACAGATCGCTCTTTATAGGGTATGTCTCCACTGGTATAACTAATATGTATAAGTGTAAACTTTCCTAATTAGCATAACATACCTTGTTAAATTGCAATATAATAAATGAGATTATACCCATATATACAGTGTCATCCGTGTTAAATACATATACCAGGTTGAGTGTGCTACCTCCCCTATGTAGATAAACCTGTAAATAGGTATATGTTGAACGTGATAAATGCAGAAAAAACTCTTATGCCACGTACACACGACCGGACTTTCCATCAGAATAAACTCAGACGGTCTACCTGACGGAGTTCCGATGGAGTTCCGACCGAACGGACTTGCCCACACATGATCACACCAAAGTCCGTTCGTTTTCGAACGCGATGACGTACAACGGGACTAGAAAAGGAAGTTCAATAGCCAGTAGCCAATAGCTGCCCTTGCGTCGTATTTGGTCCGTCGGACCAGCACACAGACGAACGGTTTTCCCGATAGAAATAGATTCCGTCGGAAAGATTTAAAGCATGTTCTATTTCTAGGTCCGTCTGAATTTTTTAAAGAAAAACGATCGGAATATCCCACACACGATCGGAATATCCGACGGAATGATTCCGTCTGACCTTTTCTGCCGGAAAGTCCGGTCGTGTGTACGCGGCATTAAAGTGTAAAGTGCAAGTGCAACAACCTTAAATACAATTTCATAAGATCATAAAAGCAGAACAAAAAAAATATAAAATATATATATATATATATATATATATATAGAAAAAAATAAGTCTAAAAAATTCATAAGTGCTAAAAAACTTGCTTGAAAAAAAATGTGTATATCAAAGTCATTAGAAAAAAAGTCTTTAAAGGAAAAATCTAGAGTGACCAGTGCTTGTAAATGCAGAGATATCCAGGTGACTTTAGTGCTCCCCCTCCTGGGTCCCCACTCACCAGCTCCACACACCTCTACAGGGGTATACAGGGTAGACTTGCTTCTCAGGTCAGGACGAACAAAAAAAAATTATTTTTTTTATATATTTTTTGGGGGATATTTATTAAAGCAAAAAGTAAAAAATAATGTTTTTTTTCAAAATTGTCGCTCATTTTTTTTGTTATAGCGCAAAAAAAAAAAACCGCAGAGGTGATCAAATGCCACCAAAAGAAAGCTCTATTTGTGGGAAAAAAAGGATGTCAATTTTGTTTGGGAGTCACGTCGCACGACCGCGCAATTGTCAGTTAAAGCGACGCAGTGCCGAATCACAAAAAAAAAAACGCTCCGGTCAGGAAGGGGGTGAATCCTTCCGGGGCTGAAGTAGTTAATGGTTTGTGAAATAAAATATTGTTAGCAATAGAGGATACATCTTCCTACAGGGACATCTGTGGTGAGGTGACATCATATGAATGTTCTCTATGATTAAGCCCGGATTGAGTGCAGAATGCATCTGTGAAGTTTTGTCTGGCAGGTGTAACGATGTAAGAGAAGTTATGTAGTGATTTTAATACAGCTCATTGAAATCAAACCAGAAAACCCAGTGGTATGTGGACTTAATGTTTGTTCATGATGGGAGGAGGTGGATCCCGAATTGGGTTTGGCACCTGCTGCCAGCGGGCGCATAAAAATCTTGAAAAGAATTGGATTGAATTTAGATTAAATAACAGTGTTCATATATGTAATTGGTGGGCACCGCTCAAAGAGAAGACTTTTTGACAACCAACATGCAAATTAGCTGTTTTGGACCAACTACACGGGCTTGTATACCAAGATATAGGAAACTAACATACTCCATGACCAACTTTCTGCCAACAAAAGTCTGATGGACAAAGTCCAACCGTGTGTACACAAAATCAACGGACTTTGTATAAACCAATGCAGAACCAATGCAAAAGATCAGACAACAATACAGTTGTTGATCTCGTTATTTGTATTAAGACTGCCATGTTTGTATTCTATGCACTTTTCCTTTCTCAATAAAATAAGATTGAATTAAATAACAGTGTTCATCATCACAGTGTTTTTGCAATAATAGTAAATCTTATAAGATCAGCACAGAAACGACAGTAGTCAGTTGCATTCAACTGGACTTGTTCTGTAATGTTGAAGACATTTTGTATCTTCTCTAATGCCCCGTACACACGGTCAGAAATTCCGACGGAAAATGTCCGATCGGACCATGTTGTCGGGAAACCTGGGCGTGTGTGGGCTCCATCGGACTTTTTCCATCGGAATTTCCATCGGAAGATCCTGCTCTCAAATTTTCCGACAACAAAATCCGATCTGACTTTTTCCGATCGTGTGTAGAGAATTCTGATGGAAAAAGTGCCACGCATGCTCAGATCAAATTACGAGACCAAAGCTATTGGCTACTAGCCTCTACGTAGTTCCGTCGTACGCAACGAACGTCACCACGTCACCACGTTTGTCTGACCGTGTGTATGCAACACCAGTGTCGGACAAAATCCGTCGGAAAAATTCAGACGGATTTTGTGGTCGGAATTTCCGACCGTGTTTACGGGGGCTTAGCCATTCCCTCAGTTTCAATTAGAGTCAAGAAGATACCCCACCATTTATATCCACACACATATATATATATATATATATATATATATATATACTTATATACTTATATATATATATATATATATATTTATATATCTTATATATATTCCATTTATATCCACACTGATAGCACATACACCTTAACCCAATCACCTTGGAATGTGTAGATGATTGTCCACAAACAGAATGAGAGGTGTGAATGTAAAAGAACCATCTTGAGAACCTTTGCAGACATCAGCACTGATAGAAACTCAATAGTGAGTAATGCTATTGACTTACAGTGCAGTGGCTTTTAGTGCTGATCTTGGTAGATTTTTTTTTATACTTGCAGATAAAACATTGCACCAATGTAGGGGTTGGAGAGAACACTGCAGGTAGTTTGGAAACCTCATAATCCAACACAACACATATATCTTTACTTAGGAGTGTTAGATTGTTGCTACAAGCAGAGCTTATTTAAGTACAGCTACAGACCGCCTGCTAGGGTTGCTACCTGTTCGGGATTCACCCGGACAGTCCGGGTTTTAAATCACGTGTCCGGGTTTCAGGCAGGCTGAAACCCATACACATTATTCAGATTGGGCTGTGACTCCCCAAGTAACCAAGATAGTCACACACAAATCTGTTGCCGCCTGGCTGTCTGGGGGAAGGTTCGGCATCATTGGGGGGGGGGGGCAGGGCGATTATGTCAGCAAGAGATATTTGGCCACACCCACTGTTCACTGTAGCACGCTATGCACGCCGCATTACTACTCTCCTTGGGCCACCCAAAGGTGTCCCAGGCTGCTAAAGTGTTTGGGTTTGGCTTGCCTGCCTGTGTCTACTTGTCAGGGTACAAAGTGGTGACAGGGTCTCTTTAACTTGTGTAGAACACACTGTCAACAACAATTCCATGCACTGTTGCCAACGTTAGGAAGGTCACACACTACGATTTGTTTGAAAGTCATGTTATTTTTGGAGTGCTGCCATTCTTTCCAGGTGCTCCTAAATCTGTCATGGAGGCCGGATATGTAGGGATGACCCAACTCTTCCTTGGCACCTCTTTCTGCCAAGTGCTCATGTTTATGTCTATGGCAGAGATGGATAGATTCTGCCCACACTGCCTGTCTCCGGGAGGGGGTCTGGGATCAGAAAGGGTTTTTCCTAACCTGTCCAGTCACTCAACTGCTTTCCCCTAGAAGAGACCAGCCAGTGGACATGAGATCATTGTCCAGTAGGGGTTGGATGAGAAACTTTACGTTTCATGACTTACACTCCATGGGTGTTTTTTTTTCTCTTCTAACCCTTCTTAGTGTCTATTGTAAAAAAATAATAATAATAATAATTACTTGAACAATACACATGTGAGCTCTGCAAAGTATTAGCTGCAGTGTCACAGCAACCCTATAGTCCTCACTCATTTGCATGTTTTTTTGTGACTTCCAATTAACTACCCATTCCTACCCCAATCTCTGGCGCTATGAGTACACCTTGGGGTTGAAAATAATCACTTCCACCTTGGAAACAGATGGTTTGGAAACAGGTGGTTTTTCCCAACAGTGGTTCTCCTACTGACAAGGAAAAAGGTAAGAAAGCTATATTATAAGGAGAAACTGATGTATCCTCACCCTCTGCTTTAGGGCCCCTTCAATGTGGTGTTTTTATATTTCAGTGCTGGTCTGGACCAGAATCTCAGAAGGAAATAAATCTGCAGCACCGATTTGTGTATTTTGAGAGTGGAGTAGTCCCTGTTCTCATAATATAGTATCACAGCTGTAAAGATTCCTCCATGCACCTCTCTTGTGTGGATAGTGGAATCCTTTCGATTTATTTTTCCAATCAGCCTTTTGGCAGATTGAAAAAAAAAAATCATCTTTGGCCAGTGTAATGCTGCGTACACACGATTGGATTTTCCAACGGGAAATGTTGGATGTGAGCTTGTTGGCGGTAAGTCCAACCGTGTGTATGCACTCACACTCACCAAACTTCTACTAACACGAAATTAGCAGAAGGAGCCCAAAGGGTGGCACTAAAGAGCTGCAAAACCACATAGTATGTCTAGTACGTCACTACGTTCGTAATTGTTGGCCAACATTTGTGTGACCGTGTGTATGTAAGACAAGTTTGAGCCAGCACCCTTCAAACAAAATTCCATGGTTTTGTTGTTGGAAGGTCCAACAACAAATAAGGGCATAAGACAGCTTAAAGCGGAACTCCACCCGTAAGGGGAAGCTCCACTTATTTGCACCCTCCCACCTCCCCCTTCCACTACCACACTTGGCACTTTCTGGGGGGAAGCGGGTACCTAGTTTTGACAGGTACCCGCTCTCACTTCCTGGTAAGATCGCCTCACAGCGATCTGCGTCATGTCCGACCCCTTCCCCCCGCTGCATTCTGGGACCTGTGTGTGTCCTGGAAGACGACGGAACTATTCAGAAAGCGCAGCTCAGCTCGCACATGTGCAGGAGGAAACTGGCTGTAAAGCCTGAAGGCTTCACTGATGGTTTCCTTTACTCACAATGCCGGTGCCTGCACCCGAAGCCGATGGACGAAACTGCTTGGGGTGCCGACATTGCGGTATCCCTGGACAGGTAAGGGTCCTTACTCCTTATATTAAAAGTCAGCAGCAGCTACGGTATTTGTAGCTGTTGACTTTAAATGTTTTATTTTTTTTACAGACTAGAACTCCGCTTTAACATATTCTAATCAAATTCAAATCCTAACGTGCATCTGATGTCAGTTCTTCTTAATTGGGAATGTAAGGGGTATGGGGTCAGTGTCATCAGCAATCTCTGCATCTAATTTTACAGTACACTGATTTTCTATGTTTAATTTGCCTCCTGATGGGGCCCCTTCCACCCCAGGCCCCATAGCATCTGTGTGGACAGCTATGGCTATTGTTACGCCAATGAATGCACAAAAACATAGGCATAAAGGGGGCTTGCTCTTGTTCTGCCTATGGCTAGACATGGGCGCCTTCAGAAAATTTGTTTTGTTTCGTACGAAAAAAAAAAGTTGTATTTCGTGTACGAAATTCATTTCTGATTCGTACGAAATACGAATTTTCGTTAGATTCGTAAACTTTTCGTTAAAATAACGAAAGTTCGTTATGATGAATTTATCATTATGAGGGGTTCCCACCATCCCTGTTGTGCTGTGCTGACTTCCTGGGTTTTTAACCTTTAAACTTTAGTTTCGTTAACTTTTCGTAAAAATAATGAAAGTTCGTTATGATGAATTTATCATTATGAGGGGTTCCCACCATCCCTGTGCTGAGTTCCTGGATCTGCACACCTGCTGTGCCCATTATGAGGGGTTCCCACCATCCCTATGCTGAGTTCCCAGGTCTGCACACCTGCTGTGCCCTTTGTGAGGGGTTCCCACCATCCCTGTGCTGTGCTGACTTCCTGGAGTTTTAACCTTTAACCTTTAGTTTCGTTAACTTTTTGTAAAAATAACGAAAGTTTGTTATGATGAATTTATCATTATGAGGGGTTCCCACCATCCCTGTGCTGAGTTTCCGGGTCTGTACACCCGCTGTGTCCATTATGAAGGGTTTCCACCATCCCTGTGCTGAGTTCCAGGTCTGAGTGTACACCCGCTGTGCCCATTATGAGGGGTTCCCACCATCCCTGTGCTGAGTTCCCAGGTCTGTACACCCGCTGTGCCCATTATGAGGGGTTCCCACCATCCCTGTGCTGAGTTCCCAGGTCTGAGTGTACACCCGCTGTGTCCATTATGAGGGGTTCCCACCCCATCCCTGTGCTGTGCTGACTTGCTCTGATTGGTGAACAAAACACCAGTCACAATTCTGTTAATTTGGATCCGAAATTTCATATATCGTATAAAATTCGTAAGCATAGAAATTCCCATAGGGTTCCCACCATCCCTGTGCTGAGTTCCTGGGGTTTTAACTTTAAGGCCCCTTTCACACTGGGGCGGGAGCCACGGCGACGGTAAAGCAGCGCTATATTTAGCGCTGCTTTACCGTAATTTTAGCCGCGGTATTGGGCCGCTCGCGGGGGCGGTTTTGCGCGGCGCTTCGCGCCGGTATTGCCGCGGTGTTACCGTGGTGTCCCATTGAAATCAATGGGTAGGAGCGGTATAGGAGCGGTGAATATACCGCTCCTATACCACTCCAAAGATGCTGCTAGCAGGACTTTTTTTTTTACCGTCCTGCTAGCGCACCGCTCCAGTGTGAAAGCCCGCCGGCTTTCACACTGGAGTGAATGGGGCCGTTTTTTTCAGGCGGTGTACAGGCGCTATTTTTAGCGCTGTACCGCATGAAAACCGCCCCAGTGTGAAAGGGGCCTTAGGTTCGTTAACTTTTCGTAACAATTACGAATTTTCGTTATGAATTTGGATTCGAAATTCGTAAACGAAATTTCGTGTTTCGTACGGAATTCGTATGCATAAAAATTGGTATTTCGGATTCGTACGAATTTTCATTTAGTACGAAACT
>CM053034.1:216252400-216272604 GCA_028564925.1 Lithobates sylvaticus | reverse complement strand
ATTTTTCATATACCTCTGCTGCTTATGCCATTTTTGACTATTTCACTTTAAATTGGCATTATATTCTATATTTTCCACACTTGAATAACATTTGTTTAAGTTTGTCACACACCGGATACCATGTGAGAAAAATAGGTACATTCATTTAATTACAATCCAATTGTAGTTAAATTAGTTCCCTTCGTATTTCCGTGATGTTATTTCATACACAGCAAATAAATATAAGGAGAATTCACATTCTGAACAATGGAAGAGTTTCTGTAATTGTTTTCAGGTGAGTTGAAGGGAAACATTACAGAATAATGAGGGATATTTGTAACATGCATGAATATTGTCTCTGAGGCCGGGTTCACACTGGTACGTCACGACTGTTGTACGACTGTTGTCCTACTTTACCCTCCAACATCGGTCCTACTTTGGTCCTACATCAGTCCTACATCGATCCTACATCGGTCCTACTTTGGTCCTACTTCCATCAGACTTGAATGAACAGTATAAGATTTTTCTCCAACTTTGATATAGTTTGTCTTGTTCTTTAACCAATCAAAACTATCCCAGTGTGACATAAATTCCTTTTCCTGCTGCTGTAATCACCATGTCGGATGTCACAAGTCGGATGGTTAGGACAAGGATCCCACTTTGATCCGACTTCAATGATATTCAATGGGCTGAAGTAGGAGCAAAGTCGGACCAAAGTAGTGCAGGTACAGTTTTCAGGCACGGTTTACACTGGTGCGACAAACGCTCCGACATTGGGAGCTCATGTCACATGACGTGTGAAAATCAATGTTTCCCTATGGGAGCCGTCTTAACTGGTCCAACATAAGTCGGTCCGACTTTGAAAATGCTCCCTGTACTACTTTGGTCCGACTTTGATCATACTTCAGCCCAGGCCATCTTGCCTGATCCGACTTTGCCATGTGACTTGTGCTCTGATGATCTTGAGGGGAAACTCCACACCAAATTTTAAATTAAAAAAACGCATGGGTTCCCCCTCCAAGAGCATACCAGGTCCTTCGGTCTGGTATGGATTTTTAAGGGGAACCCCCTACGCTGAAAAAACAGCGTGGGGGTCCCCCTAAAATCCATACCAGACCCTTATGCGAGCCCGCAGCCCGGCCGGTCAGGAAAGGGGGTGGGGGGGATGAGCGAGCGCCCCCCCCTCCTGAACCGTACCAGACCGCATGCCCTCAACATGGGGGGTGGGTGCTTTGGGGCAGGGGGGCGCACCTTGTCCCCATGTTGATGAGGACATGGGCCTCTTCCCGACAACCCTGGCCGTTGGTTGTCGGGGTCTGCGGGTGGGGGCTTATCATAATCCGGGAGCCCCCTTTAATAAGGGGGCCCCCAGATCCCGGCCCCCCACCCTATGTGAATGAGTATGGGGTACATTGTACCCCTACCCATTCACATAGGGGGAAAAAGTGTTAATAAAAAAAAACACACTAGACATGTTTTTAAAGTAATTTATTAGGCAGCTCCGGGGGTCTCTTCCGACTTCTCCGATCTCTCCGGCCTGTTTTCCCGCTCTCCGGTATTTTCTGTTGGGCTCCTCCACTATCCTCTGCTCTTTTGCTTGCTCTTTTACTACCAGTGGCCCCTGTCTTCTCCGTCGTCTTCTTCCCTCTTCTCTTCTTCCAATGTTGACACATCGCTTTCTCCTGCTGTAATGCCATGTGCGCGGTGTGCAACGACTTATATAGGCATTATGACGTCACCGCCCCATCATGCCCCGGGCGGTGACGTCATAAGGGGAGGGGTTGCCTGGTGACATCACCCGGTGACCACGCCCCATGAGCACTGTGAGTTATTTAAAGACACATTTATAGTAGTTGTAGTAGTAGTTGTAGTTATCTCCTTTCAGACATCCTGTCTCGGGTTAATACTTTAGGCAGAGCCATGTGAAGGGCAAAGAAGAGGCACTGCTGTGCACTGTATATACATTCCAGCTTTAGCTGCTGAGCTCTGTAAACAGGCTTTATTCAATAGACGTGCTAAGGGCAGCCCATGTCAGAGCCAAGAGTGCTAGCTTCTAGCTTAATATAAAAATATAAAATAGTAATATGCAATATTTCATATTGACTGTAAATGTAATTTTTTAAGTCACTATACATATTTTTCAAAAAGTGGTAATATTTTACTGGAGAGATTGGTGTCTTTTGAAAGACACTACGAGGTTCTTGCTAAATGTTGACCTACATTAAAGAACACATGATAATTAAGCAGCATTGTGCAGCCTCGCCCCACAACAGGTGAAAATAATTTTCATCCAATAGAAACTTGGCTGGGAATAGGACTTGGCGTGTAATACGTTTGGCACTGACATACATGGATTCTGATACTCCACAAACTCCACAATTCTCCTTGTTTGTTATTCTTGGCATGGGGAATGCTTTGCTCATTTGTCCCTATCAACTTTTACCGTTCTTCAAGGGAGAACAACAATATAAGAAAACATTTACTAACTATCAGACCAATATGAAGATGTCAAAGTGATCAGCGCAATTTCCCAAATATATATATATAACTGTAAGGAAATTAAACATCCAATAATGATAAATTCTAGATGATCCAGCAAATAAAGTGCAAAAAATATATATATAAGTATGAGTGAATATTTAAGAGTGAAAAAAAGTCCAATATAAGTACTGCAAAAATCTTAAATGGCACTGCAAGTAAAGTCAAAGGGGTAGAAATAAAGTCCAAAACGTTCATCCAAACATGAGTGAATAAATAAACAATCCTTTGAATTTGACTCCACCAACAATTAATGATTTTGCGACTTCATACCCCTGCTTAGTGCTCTCAGAACTCCCCTGACTTCATCAGGGGCCTGATGAAGTCACGTGACGTAATGCGTAGGGCATGGCCGGAAGTGAGTAGCGGACCGGAAATGACGTAGGAGGTATTTGTAACGCCGCTGTTTTAATCCAATTTTTAACCTTTTTAATGTAAGCTTCCATTTGTCTTTGAATAAATCTTTGATTTTTTTTAAATATTACACTATGTGAGGCATTTATTTCATTCCCACATGCAATCTGGAACCCTGAGCGTGATACTGAGAGGTGGTAGCCGGGAGCCTGAAAGTGGGAGATCGCCATCATCAGACTTATCCCTAAAGCCTCGTACACACGGTACGAAAATCCGAAGGGAAAAGTTGTAAAGACGAGCTGTCTGCGGGTTTTCAGGATCGTTAGTATGGTGCTTTCGACAGACAATTTGACTTTTACATCAGACAAAAGCTGGATGTGCAGGCTATAACATTTTTGTCTGATGTGAACTCAACATCTGATCTTCGGATGGTCAGTACAGAAATCCGTCACACAAAAGTCGAAAGTACAAACACGCTTGATCGGAATCAAGGAACGACTGGGAAGAGTTCGGTCTTGTAAACTTCCGCTCGTAATCTAGAATTATTCGTGACGCGGCAATTGATGAAATGTCAAAATTCTCATCTTTAATGGGATAATAATTAGACTTGTGCACAACGGAAAATTTTGTTTAGTTTCGGTTTGTTGTCATTCGTAAAATACATAATTTTGTTCTGTTATATTCGTTATGTTACATTAATACGTTTTCAGATAATTTGTTATTTCTGTAGAGGGTCGATATTCTGAATCTCGAATCATGTCGAATTCATTCTTTATATGCGCTATAATTTCGTTCGTATTCGTTGAAATTTGATATTTATGTATGTATATATATTCGTGATAATGATTCGTTGTTTGGAAAGTCGTTTGTTTATTGAATCTTTTAACATACACAATGACAATATCTCTTCTCTGCTCAAATACAATACAACACCCTTCTCACTCAGTTCTCAGGAATGCACTTTGCCAGTAATCCAACCTCCAGCACAAAATTAATCAGCTGATTGGACTGTATGATTTACTTTGAGTTGACCTTTTGTTTCATTAGATCTTTAACGAACTACCGAATCATGTCAAATTCATTCGTTATATCCGCTATAATTTCTTTCGTATTCGTTGAAATTCGTTACATTTTTATCGGACATTCGGATGCATCCGAATGTCCGAAAGATGCAAAATTCGGCCGAATTTCGATTCGTTATGAAACTAATTGCACAAGCCTAATAATAATGAAGCTGCTTTGCTGGTGATACTGATGTAGTTATGCCAAACGTATTTTAAAAGGCATTTGTTTTGTACGATCTGAAAATCGCGAATAACGCTCACCAAACTTCTACTAACATGAAATTAGTAGAAGGGGTCCAAAGGGTGGCGCTTTAGAAATTAACTTCCTCTTTATACTCCCATAGTACGTCACTACGTTTGTCAAACGACAATTTGTGTATCGTTAGTTTGCTAGACAAAATCCTGCACACGCCCTTTTGACAAAAATCAATCAGACCGTGTGTACGAGGCTTCAGACCCCATACACACTATTCGATTTTCTGCTGATTTTTTTCTTCAGATTTACCAAAACAATATAATATGAGGTCAGACCTTCAGAGTTTAACCACATGCCAACCAGCGCGCGATGATATACATCGGCACAAAGGCACAGCTGGGCAAATGAGCGTACAGGTACGTATCCTTTAAGACGCAGCACTGTGGGCGCGCGCTCTGTAAACCGTGCCCGTGGGTCCCGCGGACTCGTTGTCCACCGGGTGCCCGTGATCGTGTCACGGAGCGGAAGAACGGGGAGATGCCTTTGTAAACAAGGCATTTCCCTGTTCTGCCTAGTGACATGACAGAGATCTACTGCTCCCTGTCATCGTGAGCAGTGATCTCTCTCATATAAGTGGTAGCACATCCCCCCCACAGTTAGAATCACTCCCTAGGACACACTTAACCCCTTGATCACCGCCCAGTGTTTAACCCCTTCCCTGGCAGTGTCATTTACACAGTAATCAGTGCATTTTTATAGCACTGATCGCTGTATAAATGACAATGGTCCCAAAAATAGTGTCAAAAGTGTCCGATGAGTCCGCCATAATGCTGCAGCCACAATATAAATCGCAGATCGCCGCCATTACTAATTAAAAAAAAAATAATAATAAAAATGCCATAAATCTATCCACTATTTTGTAGACGCTATAACTTTTGCGCAAACCAATCAATATACGCTTATTGTGATTTTTTTTAACCAAAAAAAATGTATAAGAATACGTATCGCCTAAACTGAGAAAGAAATTCGTTTTTTTTATATATTTTTGGTGGATATTTATTATAGCAAAAAGTAAAAAACATTGCTTTTTTTTTTCAAAATTTTGGCTCTTTTTTTGTTTATAGCGCAAAAAATAAAAACCACAGAGGTGATCAAATACCACCAAAATAAATCTCTATTTGTGAGGAAAAAAGGGACGACAATTTTGTTTGGGTGCAACATTGCACGACTGCGCAATTGTCAGTTAAAATAATGCAGTGCCAAATCGCAAAACTGCTCTGGTCAGGAAGGGGGTAAATCCTTCCGGGGCTGAAGTGGTTAAATTTGTATGGAATCAGGCAGGCCCTTGCCCTACATGTTTTGGTAAATCTGAAGACAAAATTCTGCAGAAAATCTAATAGTGTGTATGGGGCTTTAGGCCTCGTACACACTATTTGATTGTTGTACGACCGAGTGTCTGATTTTTGTCAGAAGCGCGTGTGCAGGATTCTGTCTAGCATACTAAACTATCCACAAATTGTCGATTGACAAACATGAACGTGTTTGGGAACCCTTCTGCTAATTTTGTGTTAGTGGAAGTTTGGTGAGCGTTCATTCGCAATTTTCAGATCGTACAATTACCACACTTGTGCTCTCCTGTTTAGTGTGGTCAGTTTTTAATAGGAAACGGGCAGGAACACCAAGGATTTTCACACACAGGAAGCAATAAAAAGGGAGCAGGACACTTTTTCATACAAGAACATGGTACATCAGCCACATATCCGGAATATGAAATGTTGGGGTAGCAAACACTTGAACTGAACAAGCTGAAGTTAGAAACTGATTTTATTTCTATGCAGCGCTGTACCAGACTTTGCACTCTCCAGTTTTAGTAAATCAACCCCCATTGTGTTTCCTTAATGGTGCGCATGCCAAGCATGCAACCTTCTGTGTTCAGTAAGCAGCAGTGCAGCCGCTCAGCACGGGACCTGGGAGCTAGTGGAGATCACTTAGAGTACCTAGTAAGTGGGTTCCAGCTTTTAGAGGACCCCACAGGTATGCCACCATCATAAATATATTGGTCCAAGCTGGACCAAAGGAACTATGTAGAAATTGCTATACCTAGATTTAATTTTCAATGATTTGAAGGCGTGGCGGTGGACGTGGTATACTTGGACAGAGGCGTGGCGGTGGACGTGGTATACTTGGACAGAGGCGTGGCGGTGGACGTGGTATACTTGGACAGAGGCGTGGCGGTGGACGTGGTATACTTGGATTTTGCAAAAGCGTTTGACACAGTTCCCCACACACGGCTCATGTGTAAGGTAAGGTCTACAGGTTTGGAAATATCGGATTGTAAATGGATAGAAAACTGGCTTAATGACAGAATTCAGAGAGTCGTGTTGAGAATGGGCTAAGGTTATCAGTGGTGTACCCCAAGGTTCAGTGCTGGGACCCTTACTTTTTAATATC
This sequence comes from Lithobates sylvaticus, assembly GCA_028564925.1. NCBI lineage: Eukaryota > Metazoa > Chordata > Amphibia > Anura > Ranidae > Lithobates > Lithobates sylvaticus. The sequence goes on along the minus strand of CM053034.1, from coordinate 216,266,022 downwards.
TTTATAAATGATATTGGGTCTGGTATTAAAAGTAACATTTCTGTCTTTGCAGATGACACCAAGCTATGCAGTGGAATAACGTCCTTACAGGAGGTCTCCAATTTACAAGCCGACCTCAATGCTCTGTCTAATTGGGCGACTATGTGGCAGATGAGGTTTAATGTTGATAAATGTAAAGTTATGCACTTGGGGGCTAAGAATATGCATCATACATGCTAGGGGGAGTACAACTGGGGGAATCCGTAGTGGAGAAGGATCTGGGGGTTTTGGTAGATCATAAGCTCAATAATAACATGCAATGCCAAGCTGCGGTTTCCAAAGCGAGCAAAGTCCTTTCTTGTATTAAGAGGTGTGGACTCCAGAGAGAGAGATATCATTTTGCCCCCCTGTTCAAATCATTAGTAAGACCTCATCTGGAATATGCAGTTCAGTTTTGGGCACCAGTTCTCAAAGGAAAGGGCAACCAAACTGATAAGAGGCATGGAGGAGCTCAGCTATGAGGAAAGAACTGAATTTATTCACTCTTGATAAGAGGAGATTATTGGGGGATATGATCAACATGTACAAATATATAAGGGGTCCATATAGTGAAATTGGTGTTGAGTTATTCACTTTACAGTCAACACCGAGGACAAGGGGGCACTCTTTATGTCTAGAGGAAAAGAGATTTCATCTCCAAATACGGAAAGGTTTCTTCACAGTAAGAGCTGTGAAAATGTGGAATAGACTCCCTCCGGAGGTGGTTCTGGTCAGATCAGTAGATTGCTTTAAGAAAGGCCTGGATACTTTCCTAAATGTACATAATATAACTGGGTACTGACATTTATAGGTAAAGTTGATCTGGGGAAAATCCGATTGCCTCTCGGGGGATCAGGAAGGAATTTTTTCCCCTGCTGTAGCAAATTGGATCATGCTTTGCTGGGGTTTTTTGCCTTCCTCTGGATCAACTGTGGGTATAGAATTGGGTATATTGGATTGTACAATATTTTTTATTTTATTTTATTATGGTTGAACTGGATGGACTTGTGTCTTTTTTCAACCTGACTAACTATGTAACTATTTAAATAAATACCCAACTAAGTTCATTGGTGGATTGCTATGTTCCTGGAATTGGTCTTTCTACCCAGTCATCCAGCTGTCATTTGCCCTGCAGTGGGTCGTTGATTACAGACACCATGTAACATTTAGTAAAAATATCTTCCTGTTCAGTATTTCCTGAAAAGTTTATCTTTATCACTAGAAAGACATTCTTATCACCGGCCTGTTAAATGTCATCTTGTTTTTATTACATTTCATAAACTAGGTGACCTTTTGATAACTGTCCCAAAATCCCAAAAATGTGCACAAGTAACTTTATTTTTCAGGGCGCTGTTTCCTCGTTTGTTGTTTTGTGCTGTACTATTCAGGGGCGGCCGGTCCATTAGGGGGCCCGGGCGCCGGCTCCTCTCTCCAGGCCACCCCCATATGCAATATCATGAATCTTTTCACGGCCGCTGCGGCCGCCCCCTATTCATGCGTCCGTCTCCTTTCAGGGCACCGGGTGCATGAATTACAGCGGCCAGGGTTATTTTTTGAAGCACATGATTAGAGTCAGAGGCTCTAATAGGCTTCAAAATAGGGTGGGCTCGGGTCGCAGAGGATGCATCCGGAACCCACCCAGGTGTGTTGCAACAGCGAATGAATATTCGCTGCTGCAACACTGATCCTCCTCCCGGCCAATCGGGAAGCGGGTCTGATACCCGTCACCCGATTGGCTGAAAGGACAGGCGATCCTATTGGAAGCCTAGGAGGAGAGGAGGAGACGCACAGCGGAAACGAGGAGGTGAAGACCCACTGGCCGATGCCTGGATGCCCGGTCCCTGCTGTCGTTTCTCGGATGCCCGATCCCCACCGCTGCTTCTTGGTTGCCCGGCCGATGCCTGCCGCCCAGATGGGGTAAGTGCTGGTAGACCGACCAGTGCACAGCGGGGGGTGGGGGGGCGTTGAGTTGCCATGGGGGGGTACCATATAGTTGCCACTGGTATATGGTTTTCGTTATCTTGCTGCTAGTAGGCTTTTAAAGACGGACAATGGCGTGTTTTTAGTGTTCAATCAGGTCACACGTAAGTGCTTGCAGCAATGACAACTTTTCCTTTAATACATTTTTGTTGAAGGTTTACGTTTCTCAGTAAACCATACAAAACTAAAATTTCACAATGGATCACAGACAAAGGTCGAGATCACCAATAGGAAAGGAAAGGAAAGAAAGAAAGAAAGAAAGAAAGAAAGAAAAAGAAAGAAAGAAAGAAAGAGAAAGAAAAAAAGAAAAAAAGAAAGAAAAAAAGAAAGAAAGAAAGAAAGGAAGGAGGGAGGGAAGAAAGAAAGAAAGAAGGAAAGAAAGAAAGAAAAAGAAAGAAAGAAAGAAAGGAGGGAAGAAAGAAAGAAAGGAGGGAGGAAATAAAGTAAGAAAGGAGGGAAGAAAGAAAGGAGGGAATAAATAAAGAAATAAAGGAGGGAAGAGAGAGAGAGAAAGAAAGAAAGAAAGAAAGAAAGAAAGAAAAAAAAAAAGAAAGAAAGAAAGAAAGAAAGAAAGAAAGAAAAAAAGAAAGAAAAAAAAAAAGAAAGAAAAAAAGAAAGAAAAAAAAGAAAGAAAGAAAAAAAAAAAGAAAGAAAGGAAGGAGGGAGGGAAGAAAGAAAGAAAGAAGGAAAGAAAGAAAGAAAGAAAGAAAAAGAAAGAAAGAAAGAAAGGAGGGAAGAAAGAAAGAAAGGAGGGAGGAAATAAAGTAAGAAAGGAGGGAAGAAAGAAAGGAGGGAATAAATAAAGAAATAAAGGAGGGAAGAGAGAGAGAAAGAAAGAAAGAAAGAAAGAAAGAAAGGAGAGAAGAAGGGAGGGAAGAAAGAAAGAAGGAAAGAAAGAAAGGAGGGAAGAAAGAAAGAAAGGAGGGAGGAAATAAAGTAAGAAAGAAAGAAAGGAGGGGAGAAAGAAAGAAATAAAAGAGAGAGGGAAGAAATAAAGGAGGGAAGAAGGGAGGGAAGAAAGAAAGAAAGAAAGAAAGAAAGAAGGAAAGAAAGGAGGAAAGCAAGGAAGAAGAAAGAAAGAAAGGAGGGGAGAAAGAAAGAAAGAAAGAAAGGAGGGAAGAAATAAAGAAAGAACGGAGGGAAGAAAGAAAGAAATAAAGAGTGGAGGAAAGAAACAAAGGAGTGAAGAAAGAAAGGAGGGAAGAAATAAAGAAAGAAAGGAGGGAAGAAAGAAAGAAAGAAAGGAGGAAGGAAGAAAGAAAGGAGGAAAGAAATAAAGAAAGAAAGGAGGGAAGAAAGAAAGGAGGGAGGGAAGAAAGGAGGGAAGAAAGAAAGAAAGAAAGATGGTTAGGCAAAAGAGGGATAGATAGATACCGGTATCTATCTATCTATCTATCCCTCTTTTGCCTAATCATCTTTATTTCTTCCCTACTTTCTTTCTTTCGTTCGTTCGTTCTTTCTTCCCTTCCCGCCTAGATGGGGTAAGTGCTGGTAGACCGACCGGTGCACAGCGTGGGGGTGGGGGGTTTGAGTTGCCATGTTGCCACTGGTATATGGTTTTCGTTATCTTGCTGCTAGTAGGCTTTTAAAGACGGACAATGGGGTGTTTTTAGTGTTCAAGCAGGTCACACGTAAGCGCTTGCAGCAATGACAACTTTTCCTTCAATACATTTTTGTTGAAGGTTTACGTTTCTCAGTAAACCATACAAAACTAAAATTTCACAATGGATCATAGACAAAGGTTGAGATCACCAATAAATCACCAATAGGAAAGGAAGGAAAGAAAGAAAGAAAGTAAGAAAGGAGGGAAGAAAGAAAGAAAGGAGGGAAGAAAGAAAGAAGGAAAGAAAGAAAGAAAGAAAGAAAGAAGGAAAGAAAGAAGGAAAGAAAGAAAGAAAGGAGGGAAGAAAGAAAGAAAGAAAGAAATGGGGGGGGTGGAGGGAAGAAAGAAAGAAAGAAAGGAGGGAAGAAAGAAAGAAAGAAAGAGAGGAGGAAAGAAAGAAAGAAAGAGAGGAGGAAAGAAAGAAAGGAAGAAAGGAGTGAAGAAAGAAAGAAGGAAAGAAAGAAAGAAAGAAAGGAGGGAAGAAAGAAAGAAAGAAAGAGAGGAGGAAAGAAAGAAAGGAAGAAAGGAGTGAAGAAAGAAAGGAGGGAAGAAAGAAAGAAAGAAAGGAGGGAAGAAAGAAAGAAAGAAAGAAAGGAGGGAGGGAAGAAAGGAGGGAAGAAAGAAAGAAAGATGGTTAGGCAAAAGACGGATAGATAGATAGATAGATAGATAGATAGATAGATAGATAGATAGATAGATAGATAGATAGATAGATAGCGCTATCTATCTATCCCTCTTTTGCCTAATCATCTTTCTTTCTTTCTTTCTTTCATTCGTTCTTTCTTCCCTTCCTCCTTTCTTTCTTTCTTCCCTCAGGGTAGGGGTGAAGGAAGAAAAAGACACTATAGCTTTTCTGCAAACCAATCAATATATGCTTATTGGGATTTTTTTTTTTAACCAAAACAATTGATGAAGAAATTAGATTTTTTACATTTTTTATTGGATATGTTTTTTAGCAGAAAGTAAATTTTTTTTAATTTTTTTCAAAATTGTCAGATTATTTTTGTCTATAGCGCAAAAAAAAAATCGCAGAGGTGATCAAATACCACCAAAAGAAAGCTCTATTTGTGGGAAAAAAGGACATACATTTTATTTGGGTACAGCGTCGCACAACTGCGCAAATGTCAGTTAGGCTACTTTCACACTCAGACCGCCTGAGCGTTAGCGGTAAAGCGCCACTAGCCAAAGCACTTTGCAGGCGCTTTGGCAGTGCTGCCCATTGATTTCAATGGCAAGGGCAGTTTAGGAGCGGTGTATACACCGCCCCAATGATGCTGCTTGCAGGACTTTTTTTTCCGTCCCACAAGCGCTCGGCCCCAGTGTAAAGGCACACAGGCTTTCACACTGGGGAGGCATGAGAGGCGCTTTACAGGTACTATTTTTAGCGCTAAAATGCCTGAAAAGCACCTTCAGTGTGAAAGGGGTTTTAACGTAATGCAGTGCTGTATCACAAAAAATGGCCTGGTCATGATGGGGGTAAATCTTCCAGAGCTGAAGTGGTTACATTCCACCAAAACAAAACTCTATTCAATAAAAATTATATGAAATCAAATAGGATACAGTGTTACATAACTGATTGTCAGCAAAGCATCACAGCACTGAAATCCAAACTAAGTCCAGGCAATGGGGGAATATTACAGACTGGCACTCAAGGGGTTAAACACTATATGGGCAAAATTTTAAATTTTTAAGCACCAGAATAATATCACATGATCAGTCATTTCAGTTGGGATCCGGCAGATCTGAACATGACTGTTACAAGCTAAAAATAGAACCTTGTTGTTAGGTTAAAGCTCTGTGAATCGGGTCCGTAGATCCTCATGACACGTCACAGGAAGCACCCTCACGGCTACCAGAGGACAGAATTAGAATTAGACTTGGGAAACTTAACATTAATAAATCACCGGGACCGGATGGCTTGCACCCCAGGGTACTTAGGGAACTAGAGACTAGCCTAGCTCTGAGTAAGAGGGTGCGCCCCCGAAATGCGTTAGCTGTACCCTGTGTTCTGTGCATGTCCATGCACTATGTTTATGGCCTTTTGTCAGTTGTATTTTGTGAGTACCCACTTTTTTACAAAAATATCTTATTATAAAATTATCTCTGGTAATGCACTAGGTGTGCGCGACTTCCTTTTCTGTTTTTCTTGTAGTGTTCAAACACTAATCAAGAAGTGGAAAATTAGGGGTTCTGTTGAAACCAAACCACGGTCAGGTAGACCAACTAAAATTTCAGCCACAACTGCCAGGAAAATTGTTTGGGATGCAAAGAAAAACCCCCAAATAACTTCAGGTGAAATACGGGACTCTCTGAAAACATGTGGTGTGGCTGTTTCAAGATGCCCAATAAGGAGGCACTTGAAGAAAGATGGGCTGCATGGTCGAGTCGCCAGAGGAAAGCCAACACTACACAATTGCAACAAAGTATCCCGCTTACAATATGCCATTCTCCAAATGTAGCGTTTAGGGTTGTGGCCAAAAAGCTCAATTTTGGTCTCATCACTACAAAAATGACCAAATATCCCCCAAAGTTTTAACACATTTAATGCCATTTAATTATATCTGTTATATACAGTATGAATACCGCAAAACAGAAATGTGAAAATAAGCAAGTTGTGCCAATATGTTTTTTCGGCTATAGTGATTAGCTATAAGTACCGTAATGACCAAAAAAAATAAAAATTAAACTACAGTTAGACCTGTAAGATATCTTCTCAGGATTTCTAGTCCTTTTATCCATTTCCTCTTATGCCGCGTACACACGGTCGGAATTCTCGTCGGAAAAAGCTCTGATGGTTTTCCCGTCGGAATTCCGAATGAATTTCGCTCAAACTGTCTTGCCTACACATGGTCACACCAAATTCCGACGGTCTGTAACACAGCGGCATAAACACGTTCGACAGCACTATAAAAGGGAAGTTTAATGCTTCCGAGCATGCGTCGAATTGTTTCCGAGCATGCGTCTGAATTTTGCGTGTCGGAATTGCATACACACGATCGGAAAATCCGATAGAAAAGGTTTTCCGTCGGAAAAATTGAGAACAGGTTCTCAATCCAAAGTCTGTCGGAAATTCCGACAGAAAAAGACCGATGGGCATACACACGGTCGGAAAATTCGTTGAAAAGCTCCCATCGGACTGTTTCCATCGGAAATTCCGACCGTGGGTACGTGGCATTAGGATTTCTAGTCTTCTTATCCAGGATGGGCTAAGAAGTGTAAGCATATGGAATAGTCTAAGTAGCGTTGTTGATACTCTATATCAAGAGGTGTCAGTTCAGATGGTTTGGGCACCATATAAGATTACAAGCCTTGGAGAATTCTCCAGAGGCAGTACCAGGGGAACCCAAGTGGCAGCACGCCTCCAGGGCAGGTCAAAATTTTGCCCGTGGCATGTTATTATTTCAAAACTGGCCAAAGAGCACCTTGGAATGCCATAAGACAAGCTTCCACACATGGCTAGCCAAAAAGGAGTCTAGATGCTCAAAAATCTGAAGATAAATGGGTGGAGGAATAAAACTTTATAAAATACCTAATGCCGCGTACACACAATCGGAATTCCGGACAGAAAAAGACAGATGAGAGCTTTTCATCGGAAAATGCGACCGTGTGTAGGCTCCATCGGAATTTTGCTGGCCGAATTTCCAACAGCAAAAATTTGAGAGCATGTTCTCAATTTTTCCGACGGAAAAGGTTTCTATTGGAAATTTCCGATCGTCTGTAGCAATTCTGACGCGCAAAATTCCTACGCATGCTCGGAAACAATTTGACGGATGCTCGGAAGCATTGAACTCGGCTCATTGTAGTGTTGTACGTCACCGCGTTCTTGACGGTCGGAATTTGGTGTGACCGTGTGTAGGCAAGACAGTTTGAGCAGAATTCCGCCGGAATTCCGTCTGGAAAACCATCAGAGCTTTTTCTGACGAGAATTCCGATCGTGTGTACGCGGCATTATAGAAATTATGAGTTCACTCCATAAACCTTTTTTACTCTCCAAAGTAAAGGGAAAATTACCTCTTAGAAAGTTGTCTCCGTTGATTATTTCCCCTTACCCTTAGGCCCCTTTCACACTGGGGCGGTTTTCAGGCGGTACAGCGCTAAAAATAGCGCCTGTACACCGCCTGAAAAATCACTCCGGTGTGAAAGCCGGCGGGCTTTCACACTGGAGCGGTGCGCTAGCAGGACGGCAAAAAAAGTCCTGCTAGCAGCATCTTTGGAGGGGGATAGCGGGGTATTCACCGCTCCTATACCGCTCCTTCCCATTGATTTGAATGGGACACCGCGGTAATAACGCGGCAATACCGCCCCAAAGCGCCGCTACGGTGGCGCTCTGCGAGGGATTTTAACCATTTTTCAGCCGCCCGCGGGGGTTAAACCGCACCGCATGTGGCCGAATCCCGCGGGCAAAACGACGGTAAAGCAGCGCTAAATATAGCGCTGCTTTACCGTCACTGCGGCTCCCGCCCCAGTGTGAAAGGTGCCTTAGGCCCCTTGCACACTGGGGCGGTTTTTAGGCAGTACAGCGCTAAAAATAGCGCCTGTACACCGCCTGAAAAAAACGGCCCCATTCACTCCTGTGTGAAAGCCGGCGGCATCTTTGGAGCGGGATAGGAGCGGTGTATTCATCGATCCTATACCGCTCCTTCCCATTGATTTGAATGGGACACCGCGGTAATACCGCGGCAATACCGCCGCAAAGCGCCGCTACGGCGGCGCTCTGCGGGGGATTTTAACCCTTTTTCGGCCGCTCGCGGGGGGGTAAAACCGCACCGCGAGCGGCCGAATCCCGCAGGCAAAACGACGGTAAAGCAGCACTAAATATAGCGCTGCTTTACCGTCACCGCGGCTCCCGCCCCAGTGTGAAAGGGGCCTTACAGTTCTGAAGATAAACATGAAAATTTGGATTTGTTTTCTTTATTTTTGTGTCCCAATGCTAATAGTCACCAGAACAGCAATAAAAAGCCTGCCAGATGCGAAGAGAGCAATACATCCTTGCCAAAGGTGCCACCCCCCTTATCCAACTAAGAAAAGATGTTCTGGCTAGAAAAGATGTTCTGGCACTTAAAAAATTCAGTAAACAATTATAATAATTCCCCACATTAACAAACAGAGAAATTGCAATAAGAAATTCATTGGAAGTCATAATTTTCTCGAATGTAAAGTCCTTCTGCAAACACACACAGTGCCATTAACTGTGGATCAACTGGAAGGATTAGCAGCCAGAGAAACATTTACTCACACAATGCATAAAAGTGCACATAAAAAATGGGGAGGGATAATTCACCCGGAGCAAAAGTAACCACAAAGATTAAATGATTGTAACTCAATTACAGTTTAAATTTAATTGAACAAAATTCCAGGTACTTATACTAGCTAAAAAATTAGAACATTTAAATGAATGTATAAAGGAACTGCAAATAAAAAGAATGCAAAAAAACACACACATCAACATATAGCTACAAGCGCCTTTTGCTACAGAGGGTGTTTTTTTGCTGGTGAGTCATGCAGGTCCTTATAAAAATACTCCAAGTTTGATGTACTATTAATTGTCTTTGCTATTAATGAATAAATATATGATGATGTAATTAAAAAATGATATCCCCCTATAGATGTTATGGGTGATGCCTCTTGAGGAAGCTGCACAAGCCGCGAAGCCGGTCGAGGAGTACGTCCAACCCCACGTCAACGTGTCTCCACATACCTGTGGGGCTCATTGTAAATCTGTAAACCCCAATATTTTGTATATAAGACTATAACTCAACAATTACTGCAATGTTTTGTTGTGTATTTTGTATTGTTTAAAATATGTGTTAATAAATGTTATATATTTTTTTTATTACTTTTGTTGTTATAATTGGGTACCACAGTAGTCCCCCACCATCTTTGATGTTCAAGGGAATCCTTTTGGAGTAGCCCCTGACTTATCTTCCCCCTGTTTTTTCTATACAATTATGGGATGATGGTACCTACCCCTACTTATGTCACAAATTTTTTGAGGCAATATTGTTTAAAAATATAGCTACAGTATATAGCGCACATGTGCCTGTTGAACATCACCAATTTTTTGAGGCTTTTTAACACCCTTTTCTTCATGGGTTGCATGGATCTGATCTAGCTCCCCAGCTAGTGCAGGTCGGGGGAAGAGCAGAGCTGGATCTATTTCCAAATACCAATGCTGGGGTCACATATGGCGTTGCGGCACTTTCCCTGTAAACACAACGCATTGGATTGCATTGAGCTACTATGGAGCCCTTTTCATGAACATCCAATTGATGGATTGCAAGCTGAGGAGCAGATCTGTTCAGTTTCTGGGCTTAGTCCTGGACAGCGACCATTAGAGACAGCTGACAGTTCCAACATTAGGGGCTCTTTCACACGGGGCGGATCAGTGCTGATCCGCCCCGTGGATATCCGCTTGCTTAGCGGGGATCGCCGGAGCGATCTCCGCTGAGCAGGAAGATGACAGGTCCGTCTCTGCACACTGTGCAGGGACGGACCTGTCAGAGCGTCGCTCTCCCCTATGGGAGATCGGGTGACGACGGACCGTAGAGTCCGTCGTCATCCGATCCGTTCTGCAGATGGATGGAAAAATAGGGTTTTCCTCCGTCTGCAGAAACGGACCATAGCGGACACGGACGAGATCGGGTGTCAGCGGATGCTCATCGCTGACACCCGCTATCCCATAGGGATAAATGTATGTCCGTTTTTCATCCGAAAACGGAAGGATGAAAAACGGACATACGGACCGTCCGTGTGAAAGAGCCCTAAGGCATACCTCCAAACTTTTTGAGATGGGAATGAGGGACACCTATCAGCAAAACTCTGCAGGCATAGGACACACCCCTTGTCACACCCTTAAAGGAGAATTGTACAAAAAAACAAGATTGGTTTAACCCACAAGTGCTTTTTTTATCATTACTATTCCTTTACTATTCCTTTAAATAAATAAATATATATATATATATATATATATATATATATATATATAATGTGCATATCAAGCTCCAGTGGGGTACTGTATTAAAGTATGGAGAGTTGATCCCACCATGCACTCCCCCCCCCCCCCCCCATACACCCAACACTAAGGTCTGTTGCTGCTACTGGGATTCCATGTGCGGCATACTGGGCTCCAGATCTTAATGTCTGGAGCACAGCAGGCTTTATGAGTATTGGCAGGCAGCATCAAGTTCCAGTGGGGTACTGTATTAAGGTATGGAGAGTACACCCCGCTATGCACCCCAATTCACATACACCCATGCCAGTGGTGGGTGGTCTTTAATGATGCAGACAGCGACAATGACACTGAGTGATGGGCACTGTGGTGATGGCCACTTGGGGAGGGGCAGATCAAGGACACCCTTTACACACAGTATCGCAGTCTTTTTGGGTTTTGGAGAGGAGGGGCAGGGAAATCACTATCTCCACCTCGTCCAATCACAGAAGCGTTGCATTCATTGAAAAAAAACCAAAGCGTTCTATGAATGGTGCCAATGCAACCCCCTGCGGTCAGTATGTAGATGGAAAGCCTCTGACACAGAACCCAGAAGATCACAGCATTTATTGTAGTGGCACAGACTACTACAGTGATTGTCAGCTTCCCTAGTGATCCATTGGGTATGATATATGCATGCCTACATTGTGCCAAGCTGGACCAGTGTAAGTATGCAATTAAGATCATGAAGGTCCACTTTAAAGTTCCACGTACAGTAGGTGATGCTTGGCCAGCAGCAGGGCAGTTTTAATCAGGGATAATAGGCCTAACTGATGTAAGCCTAACTTTATTTTATCTGTGAGGATAGATGGGTGCAGTGAATGTGAGTGATATCATGTGAGGAGGTTTAGATCCATCAGGTATAAGATATGCATATTTACATTGTGCCAAACTGGATCAGTGTAATATGCAGTTAGGATTATACCTGGAGGTCAGCTTTAAAGTCCCATTTATAGTAAGTGATACTATAGAGAAAGACTTTACAAATCTCTGTATGCATTACCCTCCCTCATCAAAACACGGTAGAGTACCTTTATAAAAATATATAAATTGTGTCAAATTATATGTTATGGTAAAAGTTAAAACGTTTGTTACCCCAACACTTCATATTCCTGATATATGCCTGCTGTACCATGTACTTGTATGAGAAAGTATCCTGTTCTATTTATATTGCATCCTTTATGTGAAATCCTTACTGATCCTGCCAGTCCCTCTGCTTTCCTATTAAAAACTGACTACACTAGGCAGGAGAGCACACAGTGGTCAGTTCTTTAGCTATGTTGGGAACTCTCCTCCAATGATCTGACTTGTCCTGACACGCCCCCGCTTCACTGGAAAGCTCAGTGTGCTGCTGCTTCTCCTCTCCCAGCTCTTATGCAGCTGAAAGCAGAGGTAATGTGATCACTTAAAAAAAAAAGGGAAAAAGGTATTTATTTTTTATTTTTTTTTTTATATCTATACGAAATTATTTGCCTTTCATTTCTATTTTAAACAGAATGGGCTATTTTACAATCACAAAATATCGCAAAGATGTACTCTTTAACTCGTACATTGAAATACCCCAGGTGGTAGATCGTGCAGTCTTCCTTCTGCCTCTCTTGGCTCACGTACACAGCTGTCACACTATTATTGTCATTCTTTGGGTTATGTGCTTGTGCAATGTGTGGCCTGGATCTGTGCCATGGCAAGTTGGCTGCATATAGCTTAGGAACATATTGTACTGTACACAGTCATATATAGGTAAACACAGGGAATGTACATGGGAGCCACCTCTGCAAGGACCAAAGACGTCTTGGGAGATGTGTTGATTATAATGTCATATTGTAACCCGTTCATGTCCTGCCAGCATATGTGGCAACCATACCCCACCGAAGGATGGTTCCCTTTGCTGTAACCTTCTTCAAGGATCAACACGGTGTGCATTTAGGATAACATTCTGCTCACCGCTGTTGTAAAGAGTAGTTATTTGAGGAGCTCTGGTCTACCTCTTGTTAAGGTAGATATAAACTCAATCACTAAATTCTCCTATTAGCTTTGACACGTCAATGATATTTCAAAAGTCATGTTCAATCTTTTTCAATCTGCAGAGGTGTTTAAAGCCCAGTTGCCAGGCTGTTGCTAAGTTTGCTAATGCAGTGCCCCCCCCCCTCCTTCCTGCTCCCACAATGCATGCGTTAAATGCTTGTTTGTACACAGGAGAAGGAAAAAATCCAAATACTTACTTTGTTCCTTGTTATCCCAGTAGCTGGCTTCTCCTCCACTCAGGGCCGGGACAGGGGGTGGGCAGGAGGGGTGGCTGCCCTGGACACTCTTGTATCATGTGGGGTGTGGGGGCGCCATGAGGAGATTGGGAGAGAGGGGGATTTGAGTTGGGTGGGGGAATTTGAAGGGCAGAAGGAAGTAAGGAGGGGAAATTTGGGGGGTGTGCTAGGAAAGGTGATTTGGGGGGATTTGTATTGGGAAGGAGGTTGGGGAAAGACTATTTGTGCTAGAACAGGTGATGTGGTTGAGGAGGGAGGGGATTTGTGCTAGGAGGGGAAATTTTGGGGGGTGGGGGGCATTTGTGCTAGGGTGGGGGGGGGGACTTGTGCTAGGATGGGAGGGACTTGTGCTGGGAGGGGGGATTTGGAGGGGAAATTTTAGGGGTAGAGTCCTAAGAGGAGTGTTTTTTTTATTTTTTTATAGGGGGGTTTGTAGAGAGAGAGAATTTTAGGTTGGGGGGGGGGGGGGGCAAAGATTTGTGTTTGGAGGGGCAATTTCAGCAGTGGAGTGGATTTGTCCTGGGAGGAGGGGGAATTTATGCTTAGGGGGTAAACATGAAGGTTAGCGCTCAACTATTTTTTTCTGGAGGGTGGGGGGGTGGGATTATTGCTAACACATAGTGCTTTTTTTTGGGGGGTGGGCGCAGTTTGGCTTGTTCTCCTGGGCTTTAGATGGCTTTATCCCGGCACTGCCTACACTGTTCAATGCTTCCAGAATGTGGACAAGTCATTCTCCCCTACAATGCAGAACTGCAGGTCCAGAAAGGACCGG